>JAOTOL010000907.1:82500-162595 GCA_034440575.1 Imbricaverruca yamaguchii | reverse complement strand
GGGGGCGGGGGATGGACGAGTGGCTAAGGTGTTAGGCTCTGGGTACCAAAGGTACCGGATTCGACACACTAGCGCCGCTCCGGACATTTCACAATCCCGCGGACTACCGGCGAAACAGTGTGGGCGGCGTCATTAGCCGTGAATGTGCAGAAAGTGCGTCGTGAACCACCCAATAAACAAACAACATCTCCAGGATGGTGGCCCCAAAAACCACCTACGAAAACACCACCGGAGTACGGCTCACCAGAGCCATGCTGACAGCTGACAATTGCATCATTTCACACTGTCATGACAAACGGCGACTAGTTGGCGTCTGAGACAATCTACATCAGAGACACCACACCCATCATCAACGCACAAAACAAGACATACACACCTGGCTCTGTATGCCAAATCTTTAGCCGGATAATGGTGTATCAGAAGTGAGCCTGAATGTAGTGCGATATTCTATCAATTTCGGTATCCTAACCCATGAAGTGCCTAGAGACATAATGTTTGTGAAAGGTATGATCATTTTTGCTCTTTATCTACTTTTTGCTATCTTCGTGACCTGTGACTCGTTTAATTTATTCTTGAAGGTAATCAATGTTGATTGAAACGTAGAAAATATAAACATAATGTAATGAATCACGCATTATATCGACCTATGAGTGACTTTTAACATTTTCCTTGTCTTCACAATTGCTTCCTTCGGTAATCCTTTTGCATAATATCTCCAACGAGCAACGAAGTCATCCGAAAAACTAGAAAATGCGCATAAAAAGAACATAAACCCAGATAACGCTGTCGTCTTTAAACAATGTATGCATACGTGAATACCTGCTTCCGAAATATTCCATTTTTTCACATTGGATTCTTCGGCTCATGGGGACGGACGAAGTAGCACTCGTAGTTACATTATCAAGAGTGGCAGCGCAGGAAGGGACTGTCTGCACCACGCAACGTGCCATCGTAGATCTCATATTTAACCGTTTAAATATTGCCTTACCCTAATTTAGTTCTAGCTTATAGCCACCTGCATCAGTCATGGGGCTGAAGTGCTTCTAACGGATGATCATCACCCTTACAGGCACGTGCTGCGTTTGGAGGGCTCCTCCTTGACGCAGTATCTGATTCGGCCTGACTACGCGGAGGTTCATGTCCGTCTGCAGCTGCCTGAAGGCTTCACCTGCGAACACTGCGTCTTCCAGGTCAGCCTAGTGCCAACATATGCAGATGGGAGTGAAATGTCATTGTAATATCTGCACTTGGAACTGACAACGAACCTGCGTTTTGCATGATGTTTTCTTTCGGAACGGTTTCTGCCTCCTACTAATATATCTAGCATCATTCCGGAAAGTGCCGGTATACGCTTGGCATGGAAGAAAGCTGAATGCAATTGATTGGAGTATTCATAGTGTTGATTGATCGCGTGCCGCTAAGTTGATTAACATGTACCTATTCTATGTCTGCATACAAGTTTAGACTATTTGCGATGTTATGCAGAAAAGGGAACACTGCGCATAGACGTTCATTAGTTGAGGAGCGAGGAGTATTGGAGAGATTGCATACCCTTCTCTCAGTGCTGAACATCAACTTCTTTATTGCCATACTAAGACCACGTTATCTGGCAGGCAGGCATATTATGTTTCAAGCCATCTCCTGTAGGACACATTCATTGTCAAAGGTACACTGAACAGTACGCATCACATGTAAATGTGAAAACTGAACTGGTTAGTGCACATCTGGGGAAAATATGAGGCAGAATTGGGATTCGCCGTTGAAAACATTGTAGTAGCCTGTCAAGCCATCGGAAACACTAGTGCTATGTGAACACTAATGCATCTCAGGCGGGGGAGGGGACATGGTTCATGTCCCCCAATCTTTGAAAAGTGACCATTTGTCTCTTTCAATTTCTTCGCGCCGCTGCTCGGTGAGAAAAATCCACCGACAGCGTGGGCTCCCGCCCGCCAGCGGTGGCAGGACAGTATCTCCGCCCTCACGGACATCGCGCCGTCAGCGTGGGCTCCCGCCCGCCAGCGGTGGCAGGACAGTACTCCCCGTAGCTGTCCGCCCTCACGGACATCGCGCCGTCAGCGTATGATAACCTGCACAGTTCACAACCTCCACAAGCCCGAAGGGGTTGTCACCTCCACAGTTTACAATCTCCGCAACTCCGAAGCGGTTATAGTCTCTACAGGTCACACACTACACATCTCCGAAACGGTCATAACCTCCACAGCTCACAAACTCCTCATATTCAAGAACTCCATAATTTCATGGAAGCATCACTTCAACTAGCTATCGCTAGGTAGAAGCACGGTCTAGGTATTATCGCAAGGTATCATTCCGGAAAGTACTGGTACACGCTTGGCATGGAAAGAAAGCTGAATGTAATTGACTGGAAGTATTAATAGTTTTGATCGCTCGCGTATCGCTAAGTTGATTAGCGATACGCGGATTAGCGATACAACCTTTCTATGTAGCGGCTTGGGTGGGTACGTTTACTGACGTGTCCGTTGGCGAGAGCTCCAAAGATCCGTGGAGTTTGTTGGCACTTGTATCCGGCGGCGACAACGAATACCACAGCGTGAAGGTAAGAGAGAGAGAGAGAGAGAGAGAGAGAGAGAGAGAGAGAGAGAGAGAGAGAGAGAGAGAGAGAGAGAGAGAGAGAGAGAGAGAGAGAGAGAGAGAGAGAGAGATATATATATATATATATATATATATATATATATATATATATATATATATATATATATATATATATATATATATATATATATATATATATATATATATATATATATATATATATATATATATATATATATATATATATATATATATATATATATATATATATATATATATATATATATATATATATATATATATATATATATATATATATATATATATATATATATATATATATATATATATATATATATATATATATATATATATATATATATATATATATATATATATATATATATATATATATATATATATATATATATATATATATATATATATATATATATATATATATATATATATATATATATATATATATATATATATATATATATATATATATATATATATATATATATATATATATATATATATATATATATATATATATATAAGAGAGAGAGAGAGAGAGAGAGAGAGAGAGAGAGAGAGAGAGAGAGAGAGAGAGAGAGAGAGAGCAGTTTACATGGTACGTTACATGCGGTAACACCCGGCGTGTCAGAGTGCTGTTCCGTTGCAGCGGACCGCACGCATGCGCAATGACCTGGGCGAGGTCACGGGCGATACTAGCCAGTTGCCGGGCGTCTCAGCGCATGCGCATAGTAATGGTCGTCGCGCGACTCATTTGCTGTCAGAGCACGAGTTACTACATCTATATCTGCATGCAAGTTTAGACTATTTGTGATGTTATGCAGGAGAGTGAACACTGCGCATAGACGTCCATTAGTTGAGGAGCGAGGAGTATTGGATATATTGCATACCCTTCTCTCAGTGCTGAAGATCAACTTCTTTATTCCCGTAGCTGAGGCCACGTTATCTGATGGGCAGACATATCATGTTCAAAGCCAATTCCTGTAGGTCATACTTTTATTTTCACAAAGGACTAAGTGCTCTGGAGTTGTGAAGGTTGAGCATTGAGAAAAGGGTATGCATTATCTCCAATCCTCCTCGCTCCTCAACTAATAAACGTCTATGCGTAGTGTTCCCTTTCCTGCATAACATCACAATGTGTTATGTAGGAATGTCATATGTTATGATGTTATGGAATGAATGTCATAAAATTGAACGTCAAAGTATAGTAGCCCAACCTAACCTAAACTGGACCGTGCTGCTACGGAGCGATAGCTAGCTGAAGTGATGCTTCTATAAAATGATGGAGTTTTTGAATCTGTGGAGGTTGTGAACTGTGGAAGCTATAACAACTTCGGAGTTGTGGAGCTCATGACCTGTGGAGATTATGACCACTTCAGAGTTATGAAGGTTGTGACCTGTGGAGGTCATAACCGCATCGGAGTTGTGGAGGTTACGACCTGTGGAGGTCATGACCGCTTTGTAGTTGTGGAGGTTATGACCGCTTCGGAGTTGTGGAGGTTACGACCTTTGGAGGTTATGACTGCGTAGGTGTTGTGGAACCTGTGGAAGCTACGACCACTTTGGGTATGTTTAATTTATGGACTGTGGAGGTTATGATACACCTCCGTCGCGTCGCTACTCCATGGGAAGACATCAGCCGCCGTCAGCGTGGGCTCCTGCCCGCAGCACGTTCGACCCGACTGTTGACACATGACGAGGACGGCCTTGGGGGAGCGTCGTGTGTGACATTGTGACGTCACCGCCGAGTGGCGGCGTGGCGGATAGTATCCGCGAAGCGCGGCCAAGCCAATACAAGCTGCCGTCTACTTCTGGCAATCTCAGGTTCGCTATCTGTGACAGGAACCGATGGCACAAGTAACAGGTGAATCAGGATTCCCATGCATTAGACGGGAGGGGGAGGCGAACAGGAAGTGACGGTGACGTTGTTGTGTCGTCTCCAAACAGGTGGATATAATCAAGCTCGGTGAACCAGCACTGTTCCCATGAGTTGCTGACGCATCAGAAGAAAATTGGCATGGAACATTGCGTTGGGTGTGTTCACAGGGTTGTTCCATGTCTCAGGAGCGACTCTCGGTTCCAGCTGGATCGTAGAAACATCACGGACAACCTTTGGTTATAATTATCTTCCGTTTCGTTGTACTACGTTGGATGCCTACCGCGTCTGAAGTTCACCACAGGGGCGCCTAGTTGGGCGGTGCCAGGAGGGGAGTGAGTGTAATGGGCGGTATCATGGAGCGGGCGTGTAATGGGCGGTATCATGGAGCGGGCGTGTAATGGGCGGTGCCAGGGGCGGGTGTTTGATGGGCGGTATCATAGAGCGGAAGTGTGATAAACGATACCAGGGGGCGGGCGTGCGATGGGCGGCACCATGGCGCGGGCATGTGATGGTTGGTGCTGCGGGGATGGGGACGTGTGGTGGGCGGCACCAGGGTTTTGTGCGTATGGTGTGACCAGGCACAAACACTATATCCTTACTCTTGGTTGCCCAGTTCAGGTACCAACAGCGGTTAATCTGTCGGCGATAATTGGTGCCGTGCCTTGCTCAACGAACATCTTAACATTGACGACCTTTCATCACTAGTAAGCCTTCCAAGTTAAATTGCAGGATACAATTAGGCGGGCGATCTAAGCAGCACCTTCCGGTGCCAAACGGAAGCTGTTCTTTCACTGATATTGCGACAAAGATGCATACTCTGGGGACATGCCTCAGGTGTATCATGCAGTTTTATGGAGTTCCGGCGAAATTGACGGGGGATAATGTGTCGCCGTTCTGCTTCCCACTAGTCAACTTTTACGCCTCGGAATACCAGGAACTATATTCTGGAGAAGGACCTGGCACGTGAGCATCCATCTACTCCGCGGCCTACTGATAGGGAGGAGAGGGTACAGCACATCCGATGTACTGCGGTGGCAGTTCCTGAAGTGATGTTCGAAGTAATGAGCCTACAACTGTGTGATCGACATATGGGTATGGTTTGACAGAAACCCGAGCACTTCATTTTCAACACACACCCATCGAAAAGAAATGCTTCCTACTTGCATGATACTTGCAGACTTCAATAACTGAGACCAGAGCAACACGGCGAAAACACTTGGCGCTAACCTTCCCTCGGACGGCCTGGAGACCCATACTGCCGGCCCTGATGGTTGCGCCACGATCACCGAGTTACGCGTGGCGTCATCCTTCCCTTGAATGTTCCATGTGTGTGGAAGGGAAAGGGGATCAGTGGGAATGTCAGAGTACTGGAGGGAACCCATGTGAGCATTTCCCCCATCAAATCCTGTATCCACCAACCAACAATCCTGGTTTCAAACAGCGACAATCCGTCTAGGAGTCCGATTATCCGCCATGACTGATAGTGTGTGAACACGGCGATACGGTAACTGTGAGAGGGTGGCCACGGCGCTACGGTATCTGTGAGCGGGTGGCCACGGCGATACGATAACTGTGAGCGGGTGGCCACGGCGATACGGTATCTGTGAGCGGGTGGCCACGGCGATACGGTAACTGTGAGCGGGTGGCCACGGCGATACGGTATCTGTGAGCGGGTGGCCACGGCGATACGGTAACTGTGAGCGGGTGACCACGGCGATACGTGTGGACGGCGATACGGTAACTGTGAGCGGGTGACCACGGCGATACGGTATCTGTGAGCGGGTGGCCACGGCGATACGGTAACTGTGAGCGGGTGACCACGGCGATACGGTATCTGTGAGCGGGTGACCACGGCGATACGGTAACTGTGAGCGGGTGACCACGGTATTGCGGTGACTGTGAGCGTGCTATCACGGCGTTACGGTTGCAGTGGCGCTACCACTCCGGCAACAGCTGGGGCAGGTGTCCGGAAGGCACGCAAGCGACCGGCTGCGGGCCTCAGGAGGAGTTCTACGGCTGCGCCGACGTGGCCATCCACGACGGTCGGCGGTGAGTCAGACGGTGGCCAGACGGTAGCCATACTGTGACCAGATGGTATCCAGACAGTAGCCAGACGGTGGTTAGACGGTGGTCATACTTTGGCCAGATGGTAGCCAGACAGTAGCCAGACGATGGTCGAATACATACACACACACACACACACGCACACACACACACACACACACACACACACACACACACACACACACACACACACACACACACACACACACACACACACACACACACACACACACACACACACACACACACACACACACACACACACACACACACACACACACACACACACACACACACACACACACACACACACACGCACACGCACACGCACACGCACACGCACACGCACACGCACACGCACGCACAAACACACACACACACACACACACACACACACACACACACACACACACACACACGTATATATATATATATATATATATATATATATATATATATATATATATATATATATATGTATACATATATATTACTGTACATGGTCCTGTATACATTGCAGCATATATGAATGTCAACCTGTCGGACACTTTTTTTTTAACGAGAACACTTTCCAAGCTGCCAACCATGAATAAACGCCGTCTTATCTGTTGCAGCACATCTTCGCTCCAGCCTACAAGCGCCCCCATCACTAGCACGCGGCGTCCGTGGCGCACCACGCGGCGACCGTGGCACACCACGCGGCGACCGTGGCACACCACGCGGCGACCGTGGCACACCACGCGGCCACCGTGGCACACCACGCGGCCACCGTGGCGCACCACGCGGCGACCGTGGCACACCACGCGGGATCCCTCGGACGACACCATCTGTATGGCCGTGCCGCCTTGGAACAGGTCTCCTGGCATGGACGCCTGGTGTCAGGTCAACTGCCACTTCTCCCCCGCCTTCTGTCCAGCATCGCACTGCCGCTGCCTGAATGAGGCTAAGGTCGCACGAAAAGGAAAACAGGTCTCACGACCTTAAGCTAGTTCAGGTGAAGCCCAGCATTCGATAACACGTTTCAGCTGCATCGTAAATCCTGGGTTCCTGTGAGATTTGTGATATACATCCAGTGACGTATCTATTATTTGCTCTAGGATGGGGGGGGTGATTTAGAGGAGACGCTCCTACCACAATTTGCGAAGAAGACTCCGGATTTCCACAAGTATTTTTTTTTCAAAGGGGCCCATTATATTTTGTGTAAACAAAATATTTAGTGATCAACTTCATTGTCAAATGGATGGGACCCAATCTACCACCATCGTTTCCGAGTCCCCGGATTTCTCCCCTAGCTTCCCCCCACGTTATTCGAAAGTTTTCTTTTCAAATCCTTTGCTAAGTGACCATAACATAGTTTGATTCAAGGCACATGTGGTGGGAACTATTAAGGAAAATTTGGAGAAGGTTCCTAATTTCAACGGAGCAGACTTTGACTGCATGAGAGCGGCTTTAAGTGCCATCAGATGGGAAGAAGAATTTTTCGATTTAAATGCCTGTGAAATGTATGAGAAGTTCAAGTCTTAATTGGAGGAAATTCAGATTAGACATGTGCCCCAAAAGCAAAGGCGCAAAAGAAGGGTAGGAAAGCCAGCATGGCTTACACCAGACTGGATAAAAGCAATTAAGTCTAAGAAAGCTGCATTTGGAGTATTTAAGGAAGCTTCAAATATCGTAAATCTAAGGTCATGTCAAAACGCTAGAGACACTGTGAAGCAAAAAAAAACAGAGCAGCAAAGCGAGCAAAAGAATTTGATTTGGCTCCGAACTGTAATTTGGACAACAAAAAGTTCTTTAGTTTCTACAAGCTCAGTAAATTTTCTAGCACAATTGGTCCACTGGAAGTAAATGGGACTATATTGGGTGAGGATAGTGAGATAGTTGAGGAGCTTAGCAAGCAGTCTAAAGCAGTGTATACATTAGAAGATTTGACTAGTCTGCCGACCGTACCCCATGCCGTACAGCCCATATTTCAGTGACATGTGACATGTGGTCGGATAAACAATGTTGATTTCATTGATTGTGATGTTGTTTTCAATCATTTCAGGAAAAGAAAGCCAAATAAGGCAGCAGGACCTGATGAAATATATGCTAGGGTATTGCGAGAAGCTGAACAGGAACTGTAATTTCCACTTGGTATAATATTTTGAAGATCAGTTTCACGAAATGAAATTCTAACAGATTGGGAAAGGGAAAATGTAGTTCCTATTTCCAAGAAAGGAGAAAGAGGGAAAGTTGAAAACTATAGGCCAGTAAGTCTCGCATCCCTAGTCTGCAAGGCACTCGAATCAATTATCAAGGATATAATAATTTGTTATCTGAAAGGAAACAGGTTCATTCAAGATACTCAACCTGGGTTTAGAAAAGGGCGATCGTGTCTCACAAATCTCTTGGGCTTTTTCAACTTCGCTACGGAACGATTTGATCAGGGAAATCAGGTTGATGCAGCATATCTTGACTTTAGTAAGGTCTTTGACAAGTTACATAAACAGTTAATGGTGCAGCTTCAGGTCCATGGTATTGCAGGTAGCATCTTAAAATTGATAGAGTGGTGGCTTTCAGATAGACAGCAAAGAGTGATACTAAATGGTACAAAGTCATCATGGCAAAATGTTCTTAGTGGAGTCCCTCAGGGGTTAGTACTGGGATCAAAACCGCTTTGAGGTTTTGGTAGTAAGTAAGTAAGTGTTGGTTTGATATTTTGGTAGTAAGTAGTGAGGTTTTGAAATTTGCGGATGATTTGAAGGTCTTTAGGGCAATAACAGGTTATAATGAACATAACTCGCTGCAGAAAAACTTAGACGAACGTGTGAAGTGGTCAGAATAATGGCAAATTAAGTTAAATTTTGATAAGTGCAAAATCATGTATATAGGTAGGCAGCATATGAAGACTCCATACTTGATGGGTGGCCAAGTACTACCAGTGACTGAACAGGAGAGGAATTTAGGTATTATTCTAAACACAAAATTTGGGGCATCAGACGAGACCAAGGAAGTCAGGAAGAAGGTACTGGGATGCTTGGAGCAATAAACAGGAATTGATCATACAGAAGTGAGGAAGTCATCAGGAAGCTTTACTGTGCATATGTCAGGCAACATAGAGAGAGAGAGAGAGAGAGAGAGAGAGAGAGAGAGAGAGAGAGAGAGAGAGAGAGAGAGAGAGAGAGAGAGAGAGAGAGAGAGAGAGAGAGAGAGAGAGAGAGAGAGAGAGAGAGAGAGAGAGAGAGAGAGAGAGAGAGAGAGAGAGATAGAGAGAGAGAGAGATATATATATATATATATATATATATATATATATATATATAGAGACAGATATATATATATATAGAGATATATATATATATATATATATATATATATATATATATATATATATATATATATATATATATATATATATATATATATATATAAGATAGAGATAGAGATAGAGATAGAGAGACAGAGACAGAGACAGAGACAGAGACAGAGACAGAGATAGAGACAGAGAGAGAGACAGAGAGAGAGACAGAGACAGAGAGAGAGACAGAGAGAGAGAGAGAGAGAGAGAGAGAGAGAGAGAGAGAGAGAGAGAGAGAGAGAGAGAGAGAGTACAAAAAGGGCCACACAATTGGTTAACTAACGGTATAAACAACCTGGCATATGAGGAAGGATTGAAGAAATTGAATGTTTTCTCTTAGATATAGAAGGCTCATCGAGGAGATCTCATGGAGGTCTTTAAATTTGTCCATGACCTGGAGAAGGAATATCTTGGGGAAATGTTTGAATTGAACAGAAATGATGGAATTAGAGGTCATCAATTCAAAATTAAAGTTAACCACAGCAGGACAAAGTTTGGACAGTCTTTCTTCACCAACAAGGTAGTAGAACACTGGAACCAGCTTCCAGAAACCATTGTCAGTAGCAGCACATTGAACATCTTTAAAAACAGCATAGACAATCATCATAAGAATAGAGGGCTTGCTTTTCAGTATTCCAGGGAGGGCTGATCAAAGGAGTTGGTGGACAACTGGTTGAGTGCCCAGAGTGCAACCAAGACGGGCCCTTGTATCTCATAGTTGCACTAATCTTTTATGTCTTTATGTCTTTAAGTCACCTCACGTTGCTAAAATTGTACCTGTGGAAATAACTTGAAACGTTAAATTTTCAAATTTCATGGATTCCAGTTCATTACACCCGGTCGCCACCAGGCCAGCGCTTTTGCACGTGTACACCCGCCTTGCGCATTCGGCGCATTCGCCACATTTGGTGCGATTATCCGCTTCTGCTAGGCTTACTAAGTTTTCCGAATTGCTGCCAAATGATAGTCTTGTGCCATATTTGAGGTTTAGAATGATTCGCATGGATTTGATGGGAAAATTCCATGGATTCAATTTGATGATTAGTTTTTATTTCTCCCAATTTGTGGTGGTTAAGAAATCCGGATAACTGCTGAGCTTTGATGCACATGTACTATTTGGTTAAATATTATCCAAGGTTGGCTACCGAACTTTATCTACGGACGTGTACCAGGGCTCCAGCCCATTTTTGTTAGGGACTCGGCACATTTTAAAAACCCATTTCCTTTTTAGGGTTTGCTGCTTTTTGCACACATAACTTTTTTAAGTTACCGACACGTTTTCGAATACTTCCAGCGTGTTTATTTGGTGCCCGGCATTTTTGATTATTTCTAGGACCATGTCGCTTCGCAAGGGTCCAAATTTGTTTTTGAGGTCCCCACGTGGTCTCAAGACTCCGGTGTGCTTTAATGCCACCGGTGTATTTTTAGAGCTTCCGGTGTGCTGATTTAAAGCTGCAGCGCATGTTTTAAGACCCTGTCGTTTTTTGCGAGACTTGATACGCTTTGGAGGGCTCGGCGCATTTTTGTCCCTTCCCCATTGTGCTTTTAGGGTCCAGTTTGTATATTTCGTGCTCTTGGCGCACATTCGTGGGATCCATAAACTATTTTGGGAGCTCCGGTATGATTTCTCCAGATCTCGGCGACACTTTTCTGGCCCAGGCGCACGCCAGCTTTCTGGGCTCGATGCAATTTTTGGTCACTGATGTTTGAATAGTCCTACCCTTAGCCATTTTTGGGCTTCCGGTGCCATAATTTTGTGTCCCACCGTTATTTTTTTCGAGCTCCGGTACTTTTTTTGAGTCCGTATGCGAGTTTGGAGGCATCTGGTGATACGTTTGGGTCTCCGGAGCAATTTTCCTGTGTCAAACATGTATTTTTGGGAATCTCTCCTTATTCTGGAGGACTCCAGCTTCATTTATTGTTGGGTCCCAGTGCGATTTTTATGGGCTACACTGCTCATTTGGAGCCATCGACGCCAATTTATGGAAGACCCGACCGCAATATTTCATGCTTGGACGCATATTTTTGGGACTATCGACGGACATTTTGGGTCCCGAGGCCAATATTTTGGGGCTCGGCGCAAGCCCGCGGGGCACGCTGTACTGTAGTTGGCCCCAATGCGATTTTGGTCACCTTGGAGAAAACTCTCGGTCCAGGACGATTTTTTTGTGTGGTGTGGTGGGGGGGGGGCATGCATTTATTTCGACCCCCTACGCAAATTCTGGGGTTCCGACGCGAATCTATGTGGATTTTTGAACGATTTTTGGACACCCTGCCTCGATTCTTACAAGCCCACCCCTTAAGGAGGGGGAAGGTATTTGGACCGCCTTTTGGTACACCATTCTGGCTGCTCAGTATTTGCCGCCCCGGTAGCTCAGTTGGTCAGAGCGCTGGCCTGCACTGGTCTCCCCTGTCCTAGCAACACAGGGTTCGAGTCGCCTCGAGCGCTTGCATTTAACCCCCGGACGAGAGTGTCAGTTGGCAGCTGGCCCGATAAGGCCGGGGACGAGCTACAGGGCGGCCGTGTCGATGCATTGACGGCACGTTAAACTTTCGGTCTAAATTCTGCCGTTGAACTGGGATTCATAGATCGGGTGGTGGAGCCAGCGTTTACGCACCAAGCTCTGCTTAGCAATATAACCCTGGTATCTAAAGCCACCCCAGCAACAACTCGGATTAAACTTATTAAAAAAGAAGTTTTTTTTTCAGCCGATGACAACCTTCAGAGTAGAAAGGCCCTTTGGACATATTTTCGGGACCTGAATTCTGAATTTCCCGGTGACCGGGTCGATTCGATGGGGTCTGTTATTTTTTTTGTGGGTGGAGGTCTATTTTCTGTAAGCCACCTGCGCCACATTTGTTTGGGTCTGGTACGATTCTTCGGGCGCAAGGTATTTTTTTTAGGTGACCCTGCATGGTTATTTTCCCGAGCCCGATGCAGTTGTTGTCTTTGATGCCTTTTTTTTGGCGGCAGGGTGATTACTTTTTGAAGGCCATATGCGCCTTTTGTGGCTCCGTCGCGAGCTTTTTGCATCTTAGTGCGATAAATAAAGGCAACGACAGGACTTTTTAGGGTCCCAGTGCGATTTTTTTTGGTTCCGTCGCTAATATCCCTAGCGCGAGATTGAGCGGTCTCGACATGTTTTGTGGGGTAGAACACGTTTTGGAATCTTTTGATACGATTTTTGGGACATTAGAGTGATTGTCCTTGTCCGTACTGCTTTTTGGTTGGCACGACATTTTCTTTGGTGGTAACGATGACACCTTTGTTGCCCCGATGCGACCCATCAAGTCCCTAGCGTGATTTTCAGGTGTCAGACCCAACGTTTTTGGACCCCCATCGTGTTTTGAAGAATCCCGGCACAATTTTTTGGATCCCAGCATGCTTTTCAGGAGCACCGGTCCGACGTTTTGGGGACCCCAGCGCAATTTTAGGGGGACCAGACCTGATCCCTTGTTCTCCAGCATAATTATCAAGGGCCCAGCACGTCTACTTGGGTCCTCATCGTGGGCCCCAGCGTATTTATGATGGTCCCGGCCCGTCTGTCTAGGAATCTTAGCGTCAGTTTCAGGGACCCCAGCGAGACTTCTGGGCCCCAGCGTAATTTCCTGTGGCCCACTTAATGTCCAGCGTGATTTTCAGGGCCCCTGCGCGACATTTTGGAACCCCAATGTATGTTATAGAGGCCAGATGCGATTTTTGGGTGCCCAGCGAAATTTTGAGGGGACATGGATAATTTTTTTTTAGAACCCCGACGCTCTTCTTGGGGGCCCAGCAACCTCTCAGGGCAACTGTCCCCCTTGCCCCCCATTCAGTACGCCACTGTACATACACACTGCACACACTGTACGCTCCGAACAGCTTGCTTGTTGTTGTCATCTGGCTGCTTGTGCCTGAGAAAACGAACTTTGCCAGCACCTCAGCCCATGAGCTATGTGGACCCCTCAACTTCCTCCTGAGTCAGCTGACACGCCACATTTTGGGCCAGTTGAGTTCAGTCTGACTTGATATGTGCCGGCTATGCCACATTATCGGCGTACGCAACATTGATGTACTGTGCAGCATGTTGCATCCCAGAAGGATGACCGGGTCAGCCCTGTTAACTGATGATTTGTCGTCGTGTACTGGGTGGAGACGACGCTCTATACAACTCGCTTAAAGCAATATGAACTGATGCCAGTTCATAAACTACGTGTGTTGAGAATAGTTATCGGAATTTGACGTCGAAAACTGCCGAAAATTGTTAGAAAGCATGTGCTTGTGTGGTGCCAGGCCGGTGTCGAAGTTGGCCGGATCGGTCTCAGGGACGTTACCAGTCGGTTGCCGTGGCGACGGGCCCCACTCAGGGAACTTACACTGCGGCGGCGTCGGCCGGCGGTGCGACGCTGCCATGTGGGGCATTGTTTTTTGGTGATGACGTCACGTCCGACGACGCACGTGTGACGGTTCTAACCGGGTCGACACGTCACAAGTGACGAATATCGCTGTAATGCATTGCATGAACGTGAGCGAGACATGGGCCTTGGTGCGACATCCAATATTCAGCTCACAGTCGCCTAGTCCACGGTGTGATGCGTGCCGCGGTGATCACCTATGCTCACCGACAGCGTGCATAGGCTCAAGGCAGCGTACATAGGCTACGTTTGACGTTTTCTGAAATTGCGATGTGGCGAATGTGGTGAATACATACTCTTGATTGGCGTGGTTTGTCGTGCATACACTACATGCACTTACATAGCCGTGGATTACATTTATTGATTATTTGGGCTTAATAATCAACTGGGCGCATCAACTACACTTAAGGGCGCATCAACTGCTACTGGTTATGTAGCACCCAGCCGTAGATTACATGTGTAGTTCATACATTACATATGTAGTTCATACATTGCATGTAAGTTGGCGTCAGAGGCGCTCTTGGTGATGTCTCGAAGAGGGTACAAGTATAGATTGAAGAGAAGAACGAAACCAAAGCGAAGAAAAGGGGAAATATGAAGACAATTGGGAAAACAAAAACGATCTTGATCGAGACAGGAAAATAATTACTGCAAGCAATAAATACTGCATGGAACTGAGGTGCCTACCGCTTCCTTTAATGACCGCAGCAAAAAATAGTTTTGGTATTTCCATAAAAAGGGTAATACGACCCCGAATTCAATTGGGGGAATACGACTGCTTTGGGCATCCACAGAGTGTGTCTTGGCTAATGGGTTAGAACGAGAGTTGGAAATCATACAAACCGAAGGCAAAACATACGGATCTTTATGAGGCTGAACTAGATTCGTACAAGACAATGCCAAAAAATGTGCACATGCAAATGTTCATTGATGCTAAAATATACATACCCAGGCTGTCATTTGTGCTAAGGGGTGCGAATCCAGTGTGTAATTGGTGCTAAGGCGCGCGTATTTAGGCTGTCATTGGAGCCATCAGTGCTAAGGTGTGCTTATCTAGGATGAAATTTGGTGCAATTGGCGCTAAGGTGTGAGTCTGCATGCTGCTATTGCGCGAAGTCTTACACATAACTTTCCTCCGCGTGCACGCACATAGCAACGCTGAATTTGGGCATCAATTTCTTCTTCCGCCTAGCTAGGCCTGAGTGAACACATGCCTACAACGCTTTTGACCCGGAACACGGTTTCGCACCCTGACACTCCTCTGATACATGCCCTCATCTTAAACAGGACAATGATTGGTCATGTGGTCACACAAAGTGACGCTTGGAATGACGACATCGGTGTGATGTCATAGCGGTAATGAAATCAATTGGTTCTTCACGTCAGTGTGAGGTTCCCAGGCCTCCAAATATATTAGAAATCGGTGAGTGCATAATGCCCAGTGAAGGTACTAAGCATTAAAAAACATCCAGTAATGTTGTTTATTGTTGCTTTCTTCTCATTTCTACCCTTGCCCAGTGACATTTCAAACATGTCAATAAAGCATTGGTACACATATCGTATGGATTGCATATAACATCCACGAACCGAGAGAATCCACACAGGAACGTAGCTCTGCACAGGATTGACCACAAGCACAAGTTCTATCTTATCTCCAGCACGTGGAGATGCCATACATTGTGTAAAGGATGGACATTGCGAAGAAGTCCATAAACATATGGTGCTCAAATTGCGTACCATAAACATATGGTACGCAATTTAAAAAGCGTCACAACTGGAAAATCCGATGAAAATTAAGGAGCGCGGAAAAGTCTGCACCAGAGCACAGCAGACTTGCATGCTCCCATCGATAAGTTCGCTGAAACTATGCAAAATCTCTATAAACTTGGTTCCTTAGTCCATAAAGACATAAAGACATAAGACATAAAAGATTAGTGCAACTATGAGCCACAAGGGCCCTTCTTGGTTGCACTCTGTACACTGAACCAGTTGCACACCAAAACTGTTAATCAGCCCTCCCTGTAATACTGAAAAGCAAGCCCTATATTCTTATAATGATTGTCTATGCTGTTTTTAAAGATGTTCAATGTGCTGCTACTGACGATGTTTTCTGGCAGCTGGTTCCAGTGTTCCACTACCCTGTTGGTGAAGAAAGTTTGCCTTAACCTTGTTCTGCTGTGGTTAACTTTAATTTTGAATTTATGACCTCTAATTGCATCATTTCTGTTAAATTCAAACATTTCCCCAAGGTATCCCCTCTCCAGACCATTGACAAATTTAAAGACCTCGATGAGATCTCCTCTCAGCCTTCTATATCTAAGTGAAAACATATTCAGTTTCTTCAATCTTTCCTCATATGCCAGGTTGCTTATGCCATTAACCATTTTTGTAGCCCTCTTTTGTACTCTCTCCAAAAGCCAACAATCTTTTTCATAGCTAGGAGACCAAGCTTGGATGCAGTATTCCAAATGTGGCCTGACGTATGCACAGTAAAGCTTCCTGATCACTTCCTCACTTCTGTATGATACATTCCTATTTATTGCCCCGAGCATTCTCAGTGCCTTCTTCCTGGCTTCCTTGGTCTGTTCTGATGCCCCCAGTTTTGTGTTTAGAATAACACCTAAATCCTTCTGTTGAGTCACTGATAGCACTTGGCCACCCATCAAGTATGGAGCCTTCATATGCTGCTTACCTACATGCATGATTTTGCACTTATCAAAGTTAAATTTCATTTGCCATTCTTCGGACCACTTCACAAGTTCGTCTAAGTCTTTTTGCAGCGAGATATGCTCATCCTGACCAGTTATTGCTCTAAAGACCTTCAAATCATCCGCAAATTTCAAAACTTTACTGCTTAGGCCACTTTCAATGTTATTTACAAATATAATGAACAGTAATGGCCCTAGTACTGACCCCTGGGGGACTCCACTAAGAACATTTTGCCATGATGACTTTGTACCATTTAGCATCACTCTTTGCTGTCTATCTGAAAGCCACAACTCTATCCATTTTAAGATGCTACCTGCAATACCATGGGACGGAAGCTGTATCATTAACCGTTTATGGGGTACCTTGTCAAAGGCCTTACTAAAGTCAAGATATGCTACATCAACCTGATTTCCCTGATCAAATTGTTCTGTGGCGAAGTTCAAAAAGTCCAAGAGGTTTGTGAGACACGATCGTCCTTTTCTAAACCCATGTTGAGTATTTTGAATCAATCTGCTACCTTCCAGATAACTAACTATTCTATCCTTGATAATTGATTCGAGTACCTTGCATACTAGGGATGTGAGACTTATTGGCCTATAGTTCTCAACTTTCCCTCTTTCTCCTTTCTTGAAAATAGGAACTACATTTGCCCTTTTCCAATCGGTTGGAATTTCATTATGTGAAACTGATCTACAAAATATTATACTAAGTGGAAATGCCAGTTCCTTTTCAGTTTCCCGCAACACCCTAGCATAAATTTCATCAGGTCCTGCTGCCTTATTTTGCTTTATTTTCCTGATATGATTGTAAACAGCATCACTATCAATGAAATCAACATCATTTGTCAGATCCCATGTCACTGAACTATGGTGTATGGTCGGCAGATTGGTCATATCTTCCAATGTAAACACTGATTTGAACTGCTTGCTCAGCTCCTCAACCATCTCACTATCCTCACCCAATGTAGTCCCATTTACTTCCAGTGGACCAATTGTGCTAGAAACTTTACTCAGCTTGTAGAAACTAAAGAACTTTTTACTGTCCCCATTACAGTTTCTAGCTAAATCCAGTTCTTTTGCTCGCTTTGCTGCTCTGGTTTTTTGCTTCACAGTGTCTCTAGCTTTTCGATACGCCTTTAGATTAACGACATTTGAGGCTTCTTTAAAAACTATAAATGCAGTTTTCTTAGCCTTAATTGTTTTTATGACGTCTGGTGTAAGCCATGCTGGCTTCCCTACCCTTCTTTTGCGTCTTTGCTTTTGGGGGACATGTCTAATCTGAGTTTCCTTCAAGTAAGATTTGAACTTTTCCCACATTTCACAGGCATTTAAATTGGAGAATTGTTCTTCCCATCTGATGGCACTTAAAGCCGCTCTCATGCCGTTAAAGTCTGCTCTGTTGAAATTTGGAACCTTTACCAAATTATCCTTGATAATTTCCCCCTACATGTGCCTTGAATCTAACTATGTTATGGTCACTTTTTCCCAGAGTTTCGCCTACAGTCAAGTCTTGAACCAAGTCACTTAAATCCGAGAATACAAGGTCCAAGAATGAACCATGCCTGGTAGGTTCCGATACAAACTGGTGTAAGAACAGGTCCTCTTCAAGGCATTTCCTAAACATTTTGCATGATGGGGTGCCAACACCAGCATTTTCATAACCTTTTAGATTAAAGTCACCGAGAATGAGGCACTTCCTCTTAAAGTTTCTACTGATTTCCTCACAAATCACCTTGTCAAGCTCCAGTTGCTGAGAATTTGGCAGGGTTCCTGATCGGTAGAAAGCTCCTATCCTAAGAGTATTGCTGTTGCCTTTTCCCACAGTGACATCAAGCCAAATGGACTCCACAGACACATTTTTATCCCCACCTGCTACTTTTTGAGAACTGAATAAGCTATTTATATAGAGCATTACACCACCCCCTTTCATTGCTGGACCCCTATTGCACGAAAACATATTGTATCCCTGAATCTCATAGTCCTGTAAGTTATCTCCAAAATACCCTTCACTGACCCATGCCTCCGTAATGCAAACAAAGTCCGGTTCCTCCTCAGCAACATAACATTTGAACTCATCAAATTTGGAACGGATACTCTGAGCATTAAACATCATACACTTAACGAATGCTCCATAACCACCTTTAGCTTTTTCATATTGAGGAGTTCTTTTATCACTAGATGAACTATAACTCTGTCCCCTTGAGTTGCTGCTGTCCCTATTTGCAGACTTTGAGACTTCCAAAAAATATCTGGATAATGACACAAATTGACACAAATGACACACATTGTGCGTCGGAGAGCAGCATTCCTGGACGCCGTCAAGTTTGTCGTGGGTGCGTGTGCCCATCCCCGGACGCCACGAAGTTTGTCGAGAGTGCATGTGCCCATTCGAGGCCCTCAATTTGTCATCTATTTCCAAGTCGGGCAAAGTTGAGGTGCCGTCAGAAAGCGCTTAATTTATCTGCACAACAGACAACAGAAGCGTCACCCAGAAATGAAACCGCTGAATCACCTGATAAATGTCGACTCTGTAGCAACGCCGCTGTCGTAACTCTGTGCGCGGTACCACATGGCCGACCTGAGTATCCGTGTCTGGCGCATTCCAGCACGATTCAACAGGTGATGGGTGCAAATTAACACCCCACCATCTCAGATTCTCTTGAAAATTGGTACCCAGGGTAATCAGGTACCCAGATTCCGAATCTGAAAGTCTTAGGTCTGTCGGAGCGATGGATTTTGAGTTATAGCCTCGGGCAGTTTTTGAAAAGTTCATGAATAAAAGGTTTCTTTGGGACGTCATAACTCCCATAAAACTGAATGTAACCTAGTGAAATTATATGTTGTTAGAATCGTAAAATCACAAGAATTGTTGTGGTGTAGCTCACTTTTGAAAATTTAGCAATTTTGTCCTTAAAAATTTTGTGGGGAAAATTTGTTCATTTTTTATGTGGCCAGTTAAAAAACATTGTTTTTGGGGGGCCGAAGATATTGCCTACGGTATTACTAACTGGCATGCGAAAACTTGGAGATAGGTATTTTTCATAAATATTTTAGCGCATTTTTTCATTTCAGCCATGCCATGAAAATTTATGCTTTTCACGCACCGCCGCCGCGCATAGCATATGTAGCACATTCGTTTGGCATCAAATTAAGATGCTTCAAGTTCTATTAGCTATGCAAAGGTCGTTCGAACATTTCAAGACCCCTCCCCACCCAGTGGCGGCGGAAGGTAATTTTGGATGGGGGCAAGCGATTCTCGTGGTGCCCACGCCGCCGGGTGCCCCCTGGGCCGGGGGGCGAAGCCATGTCTGGCGGAATACTGCCCCTGTAGCGATCAAAGGTCCGATCCTGGGGAGGGGGAGCGATATCCGAGGCCCGCCGGTACACATAGAATGTTCGATCCAGGGGGGGGGGGGAGGAGTGGGAAGCGATGGTTCCGCTAGTGCTCTCCTTGGCCTTTATGCCCCCTTGGCCCTGTGTCCCCTCCCATATTTTTGGAGTCCCCCTCTGCTGCCCCTGTCCCACCTACCTTCCCCCTCCCCCTCCAAAAGCTCAATGATGGCTGGGACGATGGCTGTTTTTTGGTGGCAAGCAGTCGCAGTCGGCAGGACATACATAGAAGCGTACCGCTTCCTACCCTGCCGCTAATGTCATTCACCAGCTTCTCGGAGACCTTCTGGACACCTTTCAACGGTCGATTCGGATGATGAAAATTTAATGGGTCCTTGCAATAATTCCTTGTGGACCTTAGCGACATCTCAATACCAGAAGTAGGGCAATCAATGAAAACCGCACTTAGCAATGACCAACCCTACTGGCGACGCAAAGTTGATTGGTTCCAAGATAATCGCACAATTAATTCCACAATGTGGCTGGACCCGCTAAGTAACGACACGCACCATAGGCGTGATAACGTCTGATCTGCGTAGCTCCGCCCACCCTGTCACCCTATTGGAGCGGGCAGTGTTATCCCCCACTCTTCCTAGAGAGTCCAATGTTCTGTAAGGTGGTGCCGGAATTCAAGTGGGTATCTAGCCGCGCTTTATATCTCGCCGCGACAACAGCACGTGGTCAGATTCACGGAAATCCGGCGAAAACTGACCGATAACGATAGGCGCTAGGGGGGGGGGACTGATAATGCACTCCACTGACAAAGCACTAACCAACCCCTATGAACCACGGGCGTTTGAACCAGAAATTTGCTAGAACAGCTATAATACACACCTGTGCCCCTACAACTTGTGGTAATCCATTCAAGCCAGCACAACCTAACACCAGCCAGACAGCACGGATCCTCGCGTCCTTCAGCCAGGCCGGGGCTGGGGTGACGCAGGACGCGGGAGGGGATTGTGTAGGGAGATGGGGGAAGTTGGGAGTGGGGGAAGGTGGGGATGAGGGAAGGTCGGGGTGGAGGAAGGTGGGGGGTGGGAGAGGGGTCTTGATATGGTCAAAAGAGCTTTTCATAAGTAATGGAATTTGGAGTATTCAAATTTGACATGTCATATGTTTGTACTACTCACGACATGTACGGTCGCAGTGCGTCAAAAAAGCAAACTTGCACTGCACGGCAGAAATAAAAGAATGGGGATAAATATTTATAAAAAATACCTAATTCCAATTTAATGCATGGAAGTTAGTAATACCATAAGCAACATTCTCGACCAAAAAACACATTTATTTTAACTGACCACACATAAAAAATGCGAACATATTTTTAACCAACATTTTCCAGACCAAATTTCGAAACTTTCAACAAAGAACTATACCACAACAATTCTTGTGATTCTTTACGATTCTAACGATATATCATTTTACTAGGTTACTTTCAGTTTCATATGAGTTATGACGTCCCAAAGAAACCTTGCATTCAAATATCAAAAACTGCCCCAGGCTATAATTCAAAACCCACTGCTCCGATAAACCTAAGACTTTTCT
Organism: Imbricaverruca yamaguchii; assembly: GCA_034440575.1. Lineage (NCBI taxonomy): Eukaryota > Metazoa > Arthropoda > Thecostraca > Neoverrucidae > Imbricaverruca > Imbricaverruca yamaguchii. Next base: position 140,668 of record JAOTOL010000907.1, on the reverse strand, counting down.
GATAAACCTAAGACTTTCAGATTCGGAATCTGGGCACGTTATTACCCTGAATACCAATTTGCAAGAGAATCCGAGATGGTCGGGTGTTAATCATCCGTTGAATCGTGCTGGAATGGCCCTGCCAAAAACCAAAATTAAATAAGTGCTGTGAAAAGGTGCAGAGGTGTACAAACGTATCACAAGAACGACACGCAAAAAAATAGAAGTGTGGCCCAGAAATGGAACAGTTAAAAAAATGTATAAATGCTGCATTTCATAGGCAGGGATCGAGGGTCTTCAGGATCGAGGGTGGCGGGGGCGATCATGGCGAATATTAACACATAGGCACATCTGTTGATGTCATTGACAAATGACTAAAGAAATAAAGATACATATATATATATATATATAGTGTGTGTGTGTGTGTGTGCGTGAATGTGTGTGTGTGTGCGTGAATGTGTGTGTGCGTGTGTGTTTGTGTGTGTGTGTGTGTGCGCGCGCGCGCGCGCGAGCATGTGGACGTGTTTGTGAGGTGCGGGCGAATTTTCGTTAGAATGCAGTCGGCTGTCGTTCCTTTTTATTATCTGGTGTAAACCATAGTTAATTACTCGGAGCTGCTAGTTCTGAGCACGAATACCACAAGCACGCTCATTGACCACATACTAAGTTTACACCCTGATGAGCAACATTAGCTGAACCAGTTTGGAGTTGGTGCGGAATGATAATCACTAAGGACTGAGATAGCTGCATTGCATGTGTCGTGACAACATGGCATAAGCATAACAAGAGAGCATCGGATTAAACTCGGATAATTCCCTCCGTATTTGCCAAGTTGGTGAATAGCAACGCTTAGAAGCAATAGAAGAGAGACTTCCGATATAATTACATCTGGCGTAAAATCAGTTTAGTTCCGTACAATCTCTACTCGCCAAGCGGCCATCCAGCTAGATTCAGCTGAACTTGGGCGTAAATGTGTCGCAACGTCGCCATCCTTATGAAATGCGGGCCGCAGCCTGCCAGTCGGAGACACGAGTTGGTGGCCGCCGCGCTGACCCAGGTTGTCATTGTCATACAGGGCGGCTTCTGTCGCCCTGAATAGCGCAACAGATGCCACGCTGGGTGAGGAGCCGGCAGACACGCGCTCCAATGACACCTTCAAATGGAACCGTCCCAACGGCATCGATTGTGAAACTGGTGTGATGCATACGGTGGTACAATAGAAGTATTGGCAGATCCGCCGCCTTGCAAGTACAACTGACAAGATTGGGAGCCGACCAATGAAAGAGCTGTATTCTATCTAGCGTGATTCACGAGGCCACCACAAGGGCACAAGATAACAAAATAACTAGCCAACGCTGAAATGCAGGTGAAGGAAGGGTATTTGCCGACGGTTGCGATAATGTAGGCGTTCCACCGATCACACCATTTCACTTTCAAGTCAGGGTTGGGTAGCTTACTAGGCTACAGATGGGAAAGGTTCAAGTCAGACGACCAAGAGTTCACTCTGTAGGGCACCTACGCGACTTTCTCCTTTCTCTTCTTGAAGCACTTTTCATCAACTATATCGCTTTGCACTATGACGAAAGAGCACTTGCATCGCCCCACAACAAAGTTGTGATATTCTTCTCAATTTTTCGAACATCTTGCTTGCCGTACTTGGAAACCCCTCCCAGTGTGAATATTTTAGGTGCATTCTTGATCGAAATGTGCCTGCTCTTATCCAATATACTTTTTAGTGCCACAAATTCATGGTTGACCTCATTTGTAAATAATTTCAGCAGTTGTGGGTAGGTGGGGGAGGGAAAGTATGTTGTGTGCTATTTAGACGAATTCGTATTTCTGCAGATTGAATGTAATATTAAAAAAAAAAATATGTTGGATCATATACGCGCAGCACATCTACCATACTGCAATCCGAATATATTTATTTGGGGTATTTAGCCAGGGTTTCCTAAAAAAAATGTATCAAGACTCATGGAGCACCTTCGGCTGCGCATTCGCACACAGTTCAAGCGCAGAAGCGCCCAGCTTCGGCTGACCAATGCAAAATTACCTGGAATTCTGTTGACATTTTGTGGTGAAGGAAAACTACAGACCAGGTTGCATCATTTAGCGCCCATCTCTGTACCCTTATTGGCTGGTCATTTGTGGTATACTGCATCGATCAGGTTAGACCATTTAGCTCCCTTCTCTGGAGACTTTTTGGCTGGTCATTTGAGTTTTATGACGCATCGACCAGGTTAGATCATTTAGCGCCCATCTACAGAGACTGCGCTGGCTGAGCCGATGGAAGAACGCTGCGCTGGTAAGCGTCGTGCCGGACGCCAATGCAGGAGTGCAGTTTGGGCGAGATCGGAATATGATGGAGAGCGTGGCTGAGCTCCCACTTTATGGCCAACTTTACATCATAATCGAAACAGGTGTGTCAAGTACCAATCCTTTAAAAAAATATTTTCAACATGAATTCAACAACGCGCTGTACATACATTTCCAAAATATGACATGATTTAACCTTGGATCTGCTTTCATCATAGGGTCTGAAGAATTCATTAGTGACATTGAAATTCAACAACTTTTGGTAGTGTTTCAGGAGTACTCGTGACAAAAAGTCTTCTTCATTTTACCGATGTGATGGAACCGATCCGCCACGTAGGTCCAAGAAACTGCCATAATTGTTGTGTATCACTTCATCTGTCGGAAAGTGATATTACATCAATAAAACATATACCACTCGCGGGAAGGGCGAGAACAAAAAAATACGCCCATTCCGGTCAACAACAATAAAAAAGCTTTAGTTTAGGCGCCATTTCAATCTTTCCAACACCACATACATCGTCAACCCTTGCACACCCGGCATCTCGAAGCCGTTGCTAGTAATCCTGATGTCTTCCCCCCCCCCCCATTTTGTTGTTGGTGCACAGGCAGACAACATCTGCACTCACCGACGTCTGCTATGAGAGGAAGGAAACATCGTTTACCCATTGCATACAATATTATTGGCTGCGAACAAAGCGCCAACATCATTTATTTGCCGCCAACAGTGTGAACGTGAACACGCATTCAGCGTGCGAACGCGCAATGCAAGCCCTGCAGCGACGCTGGACGTGTGTAGGTACGATGCAGGCCCTGCAGCGACGCTGGACGCGTGTAGGTACGGTGTTAGCTCTGCAGCGACGCTGGACGTGTGTAGGTACGATGCAGGCCCTGCAGCGACACTGAACGTGTCTAGGTACGGTGTAAGCTCTGCAGCGGCGCTGGACGTGTGTAGGTACGATGCAGGCCCTGCAGCGAAGCTGGACGCGTGTAGGTACAATGTAAGCTCTGCAGCGACGCTGGACGTGTGTATGTACAGTGTAAGCTCTGCAGCGACGCTGGACGCGTCTAGGTACGGTGTAAGCTCTGCAGCGACGCTGGACGTGTGTAGGTACGATGCAAGCTCTGCAGCGACACTGGACGTGTGTAGGTACGGTGTAAGCTCTGCAGCGACGCGGGACGTGTGTAGGTACGATGCAAGCTCTGCAGCGACGCTGGACGTGTGTAGGTACGGTGTAAGCTCTGCAGCGACGCTGGACGTGTGTAGGTACGATGCAGGCCCTGCAGCGGCGCTGGACGTGTGTAGGTACGGTGTAAGCTCTGCAGCGACGCTGGACGTGTGTAGGTACGGTGTAAGCTCTGCAGCGACACTCACCAGCACGACACACATAAGGCAAATTGAGGTCTGCAGGACGGCTCGGTGACAAGGCGTTCGGGGAGGCCTTACGGTTCTCAGTTGGGGATTACGTAGTTTTCGGGGATACCTTCCGCAGCGGTACACACACACACACACACACACACACACACACACACGCACGCACGCACGCACGCACGCACGCACGCACGCACGCACGCACGCACGCACGCACGCACGCACGCACGCACGCACGCACGCACGCACGCACGCACGCACGCACGCACGCACGCACGCACGCACGCACGCACGCACGCGCGCACGCGCGCACGCACGCACACACTCACGCACGCACGCACATACGCACGCACGCACGCACGCACGTACGCACGCACGCACGCACGCACGCACGCACGCACGCACGCACGCACGCACGCATGCATATTATATTTATATATATATATATATATATATATATATATATATATATATATATATATATATATACACAAAACTCAACCACATCGAACAACACAGCGAACGGACGGGATAAATGCGCCATCACTAGTGGAAGGTCACATATAATTTTGTATGACGAGCACAATTACAGCAATAAGATGCACGCCAAAACAACACTTATTCATGGAAAGCATTATGCGATAGCCGCCACACCCTGTCCACCACATTCTTTATATATTGTGGCATTTCAATGACCTGCCTCCCTCCTCCGAAACACATTCCACAATATCCTCTGGTCCCTGCCCGTAGTGCATCCCTGCCCTTGACCACTTGCCCTCGCATGACATGGTCTGTCCAACCCCGCATACTTTCTTTCATCACATCTGCTTGGGTTGCACATTCTCCCCTGGCATCCAGGGCACATCGCCGACGAAGCATCACATCAAAAACAAGTGCACGAAACGCGGCGTTTCATAAGCGACCCACGACACCGGAGGAATGTCATGCGGCCCGGATAGGTGTCGCGTGGACTGGGTAGGTGTCGCGTGGACTGGGTATGTGTCGCGTGGACTGGGTATGTGTCGCGTGGACTGGGTAGGTGTCGCGTGGACTGGGTAGGTGTCGCGTGGGCCGGATAGGTGTCGCGTGGGCCGGGTAGGTGTCGCGTGGACTGGGTAGGTGTCGCGTGGACTGGGTAGGTGTCGCGTGTACTGGGTAGGTGTCGCGTGGACTGGGTATGTGTCTCGTGGACTGGGTAGGTGTCGCGTGGGGCGGATAGGTATCGCATGGGGCGGATAGGTGTCGCGTGGGCCGGGTAGGTGTCGCGTGGACTGGGTAGGTGTCGCGTGGACTGGGTAGGTGTCGCGTGGACTGGGTAGGTGTCGCGTGGACTGGGTAGGTGTCGCGTGGACTGGGTAGGTGTCGCGTGGACTGGGTAGGTGTCGCGTGTACTGGGTAGGTGTCGCGTGGACTGGGTATGTGTCTCGTGGACTGGGTAGGTGTCGCGTGGGGCGGATAGGTGTCGCGTGGGCCGGGTAGGTGTCGCGTGGGCCGGGTAGGTGTCGCGTGGACTGGGTAGGTGTCGCGTGGGCCGGGTATGTGTCGCGTGGACTGGGTAGGTGTCGCGTGGACTGGGTAGGTGTCGCGTGGACTGGGTAGGTGTCGCGTGGGCCGGGTAGGTGTCGCGTGGGCCGGGTAGGTGTCGCGTGGGCCGGGTAGGTGTCGCGTGGACTGGGTAGGTGTCGCGTGGGCTGGGTAGGTGTCGCGTGGACTGGGTAGGTGTCGCGTGGGCCGGGTAGGTGTCGCGTGGACTGGGTAGGTGTCGCGTGGGCCGGATAGGTGTCGCGTGGGCCGGGTAGGTGTCGCGTGGACTGGGTAGGTTCGCGTGGACTGGGTAGGTGGCGCGTGGACTGGGTAGGCGTCGCGTGGGCCTGATAGGTGTCGCGTGGGCCTGGTAATTGTCGCGTGGGCCTGGTAGGTGTCACGTGGGCCGGGTAGGTGTCGCGTGGGCCGGGTAGGTTCGCGTGGACTGGGTAGGTGTCGCGTGGAGTGGGTAGGTGTCGCGTGGACTGGGTAGGTGTCGCGTGGGCCAGATAGGTGTCGCGTGGGCCTGGTAAGTGTCGCGTGGGCCTGGTAGGTGTCACGTGGGCCTGGTAGATGTCACGTGGGCCTGGTAGGTATCGGGTGGGCCAGGTAAGTGCCACATGGGGCTGGTAGATGTTGGGTCGGCCAGCGGTATGCCGCGTAGGCTGGAAGGATGCCACAGACCAGGTGGGCGCCTCACAGCATGCGCTGTTGAAACAGTGTGTCCAGTTTGTCCTCGATGGCCGGGTTGACGCCGCGCAGGCCGGCCACCACGCGGCTGGCCCACTCGAAGTATTGCTGCACGCGCCCCGGGTCCCAGCCGACGGGAGTGGTGCGCCTCAGGTCGCGCAGGTTGTACAGCTTGTCGGCCAGCTTGACCAACTTGGCCTGGCCGCTGCAGGTGGGCGCATGCAGCTCCTCCTGCCGCTTCCGCTCCTCCTTCGGCAGCGACTTGTCGTTGGTCACCTCGGCCACGATCGAGCCCACCTGACGGCCAGTAGTTAACGGGTCATCCATACCTGGGAAGCAGCTGTCATGGTTTATGGAGTACGCTCACACGTACTGCGTGAACGATCATCATTGAACACAGTCCGTGGGCGACAGATCGACTAAGGGGACAAATATCCTTGAGGTATATCAGGTCAGAACTACACATATACAAATTGTCTATCTTCGCGTGATCACATATTGACCAGCCACATCTCCAAAAGGAAACTGCGGATTTCCCACTGCCATGACGTTACGAAGCTGTCCGCGACTCTCCAGGAACCCAGCGATGGCGCCTCTCACAACCAGAACGAGAGCGCGACGTGCCCGCTGGAAATATTCCCGAGTGCGTCCGTTGGGGAGTGCGGCGGGCGGCTTGCAGGGTTTGGTCGGGCTGTGAGCTACACCCCCGCGTATCCAGTGATTATACACCACCACCAACACTGGCCGCCGCGCTTCCCTGCCTACACTCGCCACCACAAACGCCACGTCGTCGCCGCTTCAGAGGGTGGAACCTCCTCCGACGGGTAACGATTGTAGTCGCCCGACATGTGGTCAACCCTGAGATCAGGTAACGATTTCCGCGTTTAGATGGCAGCACCGTCGGACAGCCACGGCCCGATCCCCGCGTTGTCTGTTTAAGCCTAGACTGCCGGCTCAGCTCTGCTGGCCGGACGATTTCACTCAAATACAACGCCGGACGTAAACAAAGGCGGATTTGGCGCAGGGTTCCTGGCTTCGTCAATGTCCTCATACAGACATCCAGACTTGGAGCCATACGTGGAGTGCCGATGATGCTCAACAAAGTTTTCTTTATGAGCAAATTTAAACTCCATTGGCTCATATGGGAGATATTGGCCGACATTTGAGATATTGTCCACGGAAGATATACGCCGGTGAAAAGGACAACGGTCGACGGGGCTCCGGAACTTGCAAGCCCCGTCAATGTGTTGCCAAATACAATTTGAAGTGACTGCGCCGGCTTACGATCCGATGGCTCCAGCTGGTTGAGAAGGTCTGAGGCGGCTGACCCCAGCATCGGCGGACCAAGCACAGCCTCAAGCTAAATGCATGGGTTAAACATAGCCCTAGGTTCAAGACGAGGGTTAAACCCACCTCGAGATTAAATACCAAGCGCAGGTGACACCAACCCATCTTTTCATCTTTTCATCTAAGGGGAAGGACGCACCCTTTCGCCGAACCCATGCTGGAGCTCCTCCAGCGATGTGTCCGTGTCCTCCACGGTGTCGTGCAGCACGGCTGCCACCAGCACGTCGATGTCGATCACGTCGCCCTCCTCTACCAGGATGTTCAGCACACCTGGCGGCCGGCGACCCTCCACCCGTCAGCCAAGGTACAACAACGAACCGTTTTGGAAGCAAACTGTTGATGGACCACCAAGATAGGACTTAATATTTCTCACTAATAAATATAAAAATCGCCGAATTTATGTCAGTTTTGTAAACGGAACGTTAACTTCTAAATGAATGACCGTGATTTCGCACTACTTTGATCCATGAACCGGAGGTTGTTCCACCACCAGGAAAATTGCTGTTCTTATACTGTCATTGTCATATACGTAGAACTACCAAACCATTCTATAAAGAGAAAGCAGAATAGATTTGTGATATATTGACACTACTTAAAGTACATCGTAGTGTATTTTTTTTCAATAGATCGTGTTTTTATATGTACATCTTAATCACACTTGTGCCTCAGTATAAACCTGCATTGAGAAGAAACGATGATGCTTAGATTGAATCTAGCCATATTGCGGAGTACGACGTTGTCAGGGTTTGAAACCCTATCATACAATTGCTAGACAAATAAATGTTCCTCCTAAATTTGTTAATGACATAATGACGGATTGGTTTGGATTGTGGCTTTACGACGCACTCAGCAGCTGGGGCCATATGGCGTCGCCTTCCTCTCACCCTGGCCATCGCGGGGAGTCGCATCCAGAACCTCTGGCATGCCAGACGCTCATCTTAACCACGGAGCTACTGACGCCCCGATAGCATGACATATTTCGTCAATGATATAATAATATATTTCGCAACGTTCAAAGCGCAACATTGCTCAACGTACGTCCGATCTTGGACGGGGGGGGGGGTGAAAGGTTAAATGAGTTAGATAAATCAGATGATGGTTAAAGTCGCTTCAAGTTCAAGAGTTGGATTCGCTTCAGACAGTAGCGTATTTAGAAATCGTCCGGGTGGTGAGCCGAATTTTCTTAGTGGTGGCTGTTAGAAAAAAAAATACAACGTATTGGTATAGCTCGTAATACATTTCCTGTGCGTTCTCAGAGCAAGATGCAGAGTACAATTTGCGATAGCATTATGGAAGAGTCGGGGATAACAGGATACTGAGTCTGTGTGAACCATATTCAGACATTCAGACGGATTTTTAGGCCTGGAACATCCTTCGTCCCTCTGGGACACCAATCCACGCTTTGAGGATAAGACGTGCAGCGCGAATAAGGAGCCTTCGGCGCCCTATTAATGTCTGATCATTGTCAGATTGCTATATTTTATTAATTAGCTTAAATAATATATACTTAATGTGCAGCTTGGATCAATGATGTCAGACTCGAGGCTAAAATCACCAAAGTTAGAAAATGACCATCTCTTGGTACGAATTATATGGGTAGTACAATGTTTGCACCTGTTCGGATAATTTTGGCCACCACCTCGACCAATAACAATATATGCCCAAATACACCATTTCAAATGTCACATATACCGAAGTTAAACCGGAGACGAATAGTCTAGGGGTAAGTTATCCATCTCACAATCGAAATATTGTGGGTTCAAGTCTTAACTGTCGCTACCATTCCCCCGCGACCAATCGGCGTAAGAGTTTGGCGACGCTACATGACTCAACCAACGGTCGACGTGTCGTAAAGCCAATAACCACCACGGGAGTTAAACTGCCGCAGGAATCTAGGTTCCTACGGAATTGCGGCAAAAAGTGCTAGGAAGCAAAAACTTGGGGACATGTAAAACCCAATATGGACCAAACTAGTCCTAAATAACGTTAATGTGTTCTTTTGTAACGCAACCAACAGGAATAATATTTACCGATGTCCATACTACGAAATATAGCATGGATACATTATTCCAATTCAGAATATGTTGATGAGTTTGTAATTTGCATTTGTCTAGGTGTATTAGAATAAACATAGCATAAACATGGACCATTATCGAAGTACAAGCCAGTAACTTCGGGGCCCAGCAGGAAGTTAATTTTCACAGGTAATACATTAGCTAGTGTCTGTTTACACTAAATTTTTCTGAAGGTTGGTATATTTTTTACTTTTTTTACCTTACCATATTTTACCTTTTTTGGTAAAATAATTAGTGACAATAAAACTTTCCTGTGGAATAGACTCACACTCCCACACCATCGTCCCTTAGTCAGCGGATTTTAGTCTCACGCCTTTTCAAAAGGATCCATTTTGAATGAACATATTGAGACCATTTCATATCACTGCCGGCATAGGGCTGCCGACGGCCACCTGGTGGGGCGCCGATAGAACGGTTAGTTTAGTTCATGATGTATGTGCAATTTAAGGTGTCACGAAGGACCTTTTTTTGGAAATTGCACTTTGCTTAGTGAAATTATCGTGCAGATCACCTAAAAAAAACCTGTGGTCGAATCCAAATCGAAATCAAACAATAAACAAAATATGCGACAGGCCGATAAAGAAACAAATTTGCCGGGCGCCCGGCGTTGAAGTCTCCAGTGATGGCGCTCCGTTGCGATTGGCATCTAACACCACGCGTCCGGCTACCGTCGGAGCGCCGCCGCGGCGCTGTGACGAAAAAGGCGGCAGTGGGTGCTGTGGATGACTGATGAATGGATTCTGGTAATGAAGCTCATGAATAAAACTCAATGAAAGTGTTTAGTGGGGTAAAAGGCTTTTGATAAGTACCAGTCGCTTAATACGTTGCCTGGATATCTGACGCATGAAAGAAAGGTTCACTTTACGTCGCTTGTTCGTTCCATTTTCAATCAGTAGATCTATCGGCGTATAATGCTAATATTTACACTTTTGAAAGCTTGAACATCATCAAAATTCCTCGTCTATTTACATCGAAAACCAATTAAATCATTCTGAGACACTTGCTCTCTTATTGTTATGACAAATAGACCAGGCGAAATCGGCATCATGCTCCGTTCCACTACAACAGAAGGAGACGGGCATACAGCGACGTCACCTTTTGTACGAGCGGCCACATTTTTTGTACGAACTATCATTTTATAACTATACTACTTGTCTACATGCTCGACAGAACACCCGACATGAAATCCTTTTTGCTGCTGAACACTGGCATTGCCGACCTGTGTTTCAACTTCGCCACAATGTAACCGTGGCGGGCCTTTTCACCAATTACCTTCAAAGACGCCTCGGTCACCACTTTCACCATCCGTTCCACCGTCTGACTGTGCACGGGGTATGACGGTACTTCGAGAGGACTCGCGATGATGTCTAGTAAGTCATCATCGGACAGTTGTTGCGTCAAGGGCGGCTCGGTTATCGCCTCATTACACCAATCAATCAGCTCCATGATGCTGTTTGCCCCCATATTCACTTTTGGAAGCTTGAACTTCCGCACTTCGTCAGTATCACTATCGACTTGAGTTCTGCGACACTGCTAGATTTGAGTGACCGCCCTTTCCCGTGTGGCTTGATGTTGGCCCGCTGCCATTGCTAGCAGTACTGCCTCAGGGTGACGCCAGTAGCTGTTGCGCTGTATTACCGGCTGCACCATGGCCGCTATCTCAGGTCGCACACTTTTGAGAAGTTGCACGCTGTGCAGCGCATTGCCAGGACCGTCAGAACATTTCCAGTTCTTCTTGATGCAGAACCACATGGGAGTATAGTTGCACACGATGAACTCCGCTGGCATTCTCAGACTGTCTGATGGCTATTCGGTTGATATGTGGAGCCGGAGAATTCGCGCCGCCAGTCAGCCACCTGGAGTGGTTTAGTGGACCGATCTTCATTTTCGCAGTTCTATCTGAGATACGCCACTACGGACACTACGGACACTGGACACTACGCGCCAGACTGTACAGAATAGCCTGGTCTGAACTTAGGTCACTGAGAATCTCCTGCGTCATTTCTGAAACATTTCCGCCATCGATTGGCTCAAAATCGACCATTGGCAAGGTTTCTACTGCGCCTGCAGCAGCCCGGCCAATCAGCCCACTAAACGACTTAGGTCCTGTTGTGACTCCATCTAACTGGCTAAATACTGCACGAAGATTAAGTTCATTTGCATGAAGTTGGCACACAAACCAGTGGACGGGGCGTTTTTGTCCGAGCTCAAACAAACTGATAACACCACCTTTTGGCCAGTATTAACTATCGTGCTGTCACAGCCAAGCACAGAAATATCCGCACCAAACTCATATGCCACAAGCGTTCAGGTCCTGAAAAATATCCTCCGCTTTCCCAGTCTGTGGAGTAAAATGTCCTAAATATGCACTGTCTGGTTCGGATACAACCACAATGTGCTCTTCCGTCTTCTTTGAACTGGCTGTCATAAGCGTGTCGTCTTTTCTACCGTCGAAGTAGAGACCAGATACACGACCTGCATGATCCTCATGGCTCTGGGCTACTACCTCTCTTCTAATCCGATCCCTTGCTCGCCATACTTTTTTGCTATCCACTATGCAGTCCATATCGTCAGAAGTGGTCCAACCAATGTCCACTTGGAAACCGTTTATGATCGCAGCACACGCACGATTAGACACTCCGTACCGATCTGCTGCTAGAGCCGTATTTAGCAGTTCGTCTGTGTTACTGTTCACCATATACTCTGACTCATTGACTACAGATGTGAGCGATGATGAATCTGTGGCGGAATCTTGGTCTGAATAGAATCTAGCTGGGCCATTCCAGAAGGTCCCGGTTGTGGTGATGTGACTCTCTCGGCGGTCAGACGCCTCCTTTCGTCCATGGCGCGTCGACGAGTGGTTTCACGGATATCTGCGGTGCCGATTTGCATTTGGCGAGGTCCTCTCTGGTCTTGGATAAAGGGAAACTCCATTCGTGGCACTTTGTCGGCCATCGCACATTTGCAGCTATCGATATCAGCACATTTTCGCGATATCGCGATATCACATTTCAGCACATCGATATCAGATATCAGCACGGCTCGTGTCGCCGTCGTTAATAGGTTGTCCCTACTGCTGACAATCCTAGTTTCCCTTGAAACTTGAGTAACGAAAAGGAACAGGAGACTTGGATTGACTAATAAAACAGGGATGTATGGCATGCGAAGCTATTTTGTGTCGTTAGTGCGTATGCAATTTATTCGAATGATGATTCATAGCACTGTGAAAGGTGGAGCACAGACAAGGGAAAGTGGAGCGATCAGTCCTTCGGTGAAGTTTAATCTTTACAATCAGATATATCCCGGCTCCCATGATCTGTTTTTGAATTACCAGAATCCATTCATAAGTCATCCACAGCTCCAACTGCCGCCTTTTTCGTCACAGCGCCGCGGCGGAACTCCGACGGCGGCCGACGCGTGGTGTTAGATGCCAATCGCAACGGAGCGCCATCACTGGAGACTTCAACGCCGGTCGCCCGGCAAATTTGTTTCTTTATCGGCCTGTCGCATATTTTGTTTATTGTTTGATTTCGATTTGGTTTCGACCACAGGGTTTTTTTTAGGTGATCTGCACGATAATTTCACTAAGCATAAGAAAAACCGTTCAGGCGACACACCCTAATGTGCATGTGTAAGTGGCATACTGGCCGACTTAGCGCGTCCCTGTGCTGCGCAGTGTCACGCGCGTATTGTCTGCACCTGTGGATACACACGCTCGGCCTGAACACCAACGTGTGCGAACGGGTGCCCGAAGGTCGACAAGATTGCAATGTTTCTGCAAGATATTATTATAGTCATACGTTGCATTTGCCTGAGCAGCAATGCCCCATAATTATGAAGTTGATGGAAAAGAACATCTATCAGAAGCTTATCGTCTCCTCCCGCAGACAAAGCTTTGACTTTCTGAGTGGGTTTCTATGAGACTCAGCAGCGTTCAGGTATATCAACAGCCAATATACCGATGTATCAGCGGCCATTATACAGGTGCATTTGCAGCCGCTATGCAGGTGCATGAACAGCCACTACACAGGTGCATCAGCAGTCACTATTTATCCTATGCCTTCTTGGTGGCTGACAACCACAATTTTCCCAACAGATACTGCACTTGTCTGTCAATTATATTGCCAATCAAATTGTCTATTTCTTCTACATCAAATTGCCGGGGTTGTAGCTTTGCATGTTTTTTGGAGGGCACTTGCCCCTAATGTTCGTCTTGCCTTCATGATAATTTCAACTTTTAGTTGGGACCCTATTTGGTATGCACCCCAATCCATTTGGGCCCACCCGTTGCCTTAATGAATTGTGTCCTGCCAATAATCTTCAGTAGCCGACGCCTATGCACCTTGCTAAATTGCTTCGATGCCACCAAGTGAAGTCACAAAGTTTCTGTCTACTAACATCCACTCAACGAAAAATGAATTCTAGGACACTGCAAAACAGTGACAAGACATCCAAGAGATCCAACAACAGTGACAAGACATGTGCCGTGCTTGAAGTCATGGAATGCTTCGGCTGGGGGTTCACTGTGGAATTTCGACGGACCCAATATTCGAAGATTATTTCTCTTCTTCACACGTTTCGTAGTGGGGATCTAACACGGAAACCCCTTTGAACTTCATGTAACTTATCTGTTTAACGTGCTTTCAGAACAGCTACCGAAACGCCACATTGCTTCGTTATTTTTTTGTCAAGGACCGTTGTGTTAAGTTTTTATGTTGTGTCTACGGATGTATTTCGGTGCAGCAGCGATTTTTTAAAATGGTCCCGCGCATTTGTGAGAACTATGCGCTTTTTAGCGGTTTTAAAACCCCGGTGCCTGAGGAACCGGTGAGTTTTCAAAGGCCCCGATGTGTTCATTTAGCGCATTGACGCGTATTTTTAGGACCGCGTTGCGTTTTGCGTGCCCCGGTCTGCCTTTAATGCCATTGACGGCTCCAGTGTTTTGAACGCTGCAGCGTGTTTTTATGTTTCGTGGTATGTTTTAAGGATCCAATTGTGTTTATTCACGACCGGGGCTATATATTAAAGCCATGTCGGCTTTTTGTGGACCCAGTTACTTTTTTGGCAGGGAGGAGGTGGTCCCAGCATGTCTTCGGGATGCCGGTGTGTTGCTCCGGTCGGGTCTTCGCTGTTTATTTGGAACGTCGACGTGAACTTTTCTGGCACCTGATGGATTTTTTTGGGGGCTACAGTCCGATTTCCGAGGCTCGGACATTTTTAAATGGCCTCGGCTCGATTTTCAACCACCAAAGTGAATTTCGGACCCCGGCGCGACTTTTTTGGACCTTGGCACTTTCTCCCCGGGCTCGAAGAGATTTCTTGGGTTTCGGACGCCAGGTTTGGAACCTCAGACTCCATAGCGATTTTTCGGAGCTGGACTTAATTTTCGGGGTCCCTGTATAATTTGTCGAAAGACTGGCTTCATTTCCTTCGGGCTCCGATGGACGTTTGGGGGTCCGGAGCGACTTTTTAACACCCAGAACCTCTCAGGAGGACGGGGAATTTTCGGTTTAATTTGTGCGTTATGTTTTTTCAATATCTGAATGCTTTATGAATTATTGGAATTTATCATTACACCACAAACGTCGTTGAGTTGGTAACAAAGCACAAAACGTAATGTTTAAAAAAGCAACATAACCTAGTCCCTTTGGACATACCGAAAAATCTAGAAAATGTCGTCCTGAATGCTCTACACCCGTGGAAACTTATATACGGGTCATTCCACGTCAAATCGCACAAGAAATTCCCCGACCCCCTCCGATTTTGATGAAAATTGGTACACCTGTAGTACCAAGTAAAAGAACACATCACGCCAACTTTTAGCCGAGAGTGACCTCTGGGGTCAGATCTAGAGGTCATCCTAGGTCACGATTTTTACCGACTTGACATCAATAAATTGCAAATATCTCAAGTGTTATTTAACTTAGCGGAATGAAATTGATGTCAAAGTGCGCAGAAGCCCTGGGAAATTCAGAAATATGGCAAAAGTTGCACGTGACCTCCCCGTGACCTTTGACCTAACCAGGTCAAAGTATACAAATATATTTTTATATATGTTTGCCTGCCCCTAATTCGACGAAACGGTGCTATATTAATGGTCGTCATATTATCTAAGAACCTGCAAAAAAGAAAGGCGGAGACTTGAAAACTTTTTGAGATATCAGCCTTTGAGTATTGTCATAGGACCAAATGGATACATGCCCCGAGGCTATTTACCATATTATCGATGATAACTCTGGTTACCTTCGTCCGATTATCGTCAAATTTGTTGCGCAAGTCTTCGGTGGCAAACTAAACTATTTCCCAGATTTTCAGGTTGACATGACCTCACATGAACTAACATGACCTTGGGAAGTTTGTATTGCCTAAATACATGCAATATTGCAACTTACGTGAATATTCATGGCCATGATATGATTCATGATAACCGAGAAATCGATAACATTGAGTACCGAAAGTGGACTAATACTGATAGGTCCACCTTAGAGGTGGTTACGCAAACTTCTGAAGATTTTGTGCGATCATTTTGCGAGCAGCTGGAAATACTTGTAAAGCATGACTTTGTCGCCCGTGCCCAAGGCAATTATCTGAAAGGCCTAAAGGAAACACTAGCTCCTGCAGAGGTAATTGTTGGAGATTTTTCCGAAAACTACGCTATGGTTACACAGGATGAGGTACAGTCCCATAACTGGAACAAACTGCAGGTGACAATCCATCCGTTTGTGGCTTATTGGCGAAACAACGCAGGGGACCTCAAACATTTTTCTTACTCTGCCATTTCCGACTGCCTGACGCATGATACTGTGGCTGTCCACCTGTTTCAAGGAAAACTCATTGAGCGCCTGGAAGCAGAATTAGGCCAGCGCCCCAAGAAGATATTTTATTTTTCAGATGGGGCTGCCTCGCAATACAAAAATTGTAAGAATTTCCTAAATTTGGCAGACCATTCCGTCGACTTTGGAATAGACGCCGAGTGGCATTTCTTCGCAACCGCTCACGGAAAGTGACCGTGTGATGGCATTGGTGGGACGTTGAAAAGGTTAGCTAAAAAGGGAAGTCTGCAAGGAACTCTGATTGAGATCCCGGACCAGTTTTATCAGTTTGTAAAAAACCATGCCACCGGCACGTGCGTGGAGTATTTTCCCAAAACCGAGTGGGTCAAAGAAACCAAAGCGTTGAATGACATATTCGCAGCTGCTCGCACAATACCGGGAACAAGGAATGTCCATCGTGTTACTCCGTCTCCACGTAATGGTATGGTGGTTGTGAGATGGTTTTCCGGCAGCGAGACGGGCCGTGAGGTACGTGTGGCGAAAAATGTTGGTAGTTCTTCGTGAATATACGGTACTGCTGTTCAACTTGTTTTATGGTCGCGGCTATTTGCATATCAGAAACATTTACTGGCCCTCCCGATAAAATGTTAGTACGAAACGCACGCGAGCTGAAGCAATATATTCAGGCTATAAAAACCGAGGAAACATATTTTTTTGCGAATAACTTTTGCCAAAATAAAGATAGAAATATAATTTTGTTACAATCCTATTTTCCTCGTCAGGCCGCGTTGATTGATGTATCACATGACTTAGCTAGCTGAACATTTGATCCTGACCCCAGTTGACCTCCAGGTCACCCTAAACCGAGATCAAGTGATGACCTAGCTTGATCATATTATACATCATGATTAACCAGAGGATCTCGATGGCATTAAAATTATTTATCTATCTTGATTCTATATAAAGTTATTGACGAAAGTGTGACATGACCTCATAGTGACCTCACGTGACCTTGCAGAGGACACTTGTTCAAAATAAAACTTGGCTCGTTTGGAGTAGCCTAACCCAAAACTAGGTAATATAGCCTGTACGAGCCAAATTCAGCGTTTTTTGTTCAGGAAAATATTTTTGTTTCCCTGTTGGCTTGTAATGGAGAGGTCACTGCCAGGTCATGTGAGGTCTGGTCAACTTGAAAATCTGGAAAATAGTTCAGCTTGCCACCGATGATTTGCCCACCAAATTTGACGATAATCGGACCAAGGAAACCAGAGTTATCATCGATGATATGGTGAATAGCATCGGGACATGTTTCGATTTGGTCCTATGACAATACCTACTCAAAGGCCGATATCTCAAAAGTTTTAGAGTCTCCGCCTTTCTTTTTTGCACGTTCTTAGATAATATCAGGACCATTAATTCAGCTACGTTTAGTCGAATTAGGGGCAGGCAAACATATATAAAAATGCATTTTTATACTTTGACCTCGTTAGGTCAAGGGTCACGGAGAGGTCACGTGCAACTTTTGCCATATTTCTGAATGGCCAAGGGTTTCTGCGAACCTTAACACCAATGTCGTTCCGCTAAGTTAATTAACATCTAATATATATGCATTTGATTGTTGTCAAGTCTGTAAAAATGGGCGACCTAGGATGACCTCTAAATCTGACCCCAGAGGTCACCTAGGGCTGAAAGTTGGCGTGTGAGGTTCGTTCACTTGGCACTACAGGTGTATCAATTTTCATAAAAATCGGAGGGGGTCGGGTTCAAAATAGCCAATTCTTGTGCGATTTGACGTGGAATGCCCCATACGTTAATTTAATATAATCCTTAAGTTAAAAAGTCTTCAACCAAAATTTACAAAAGTTACGAAAAAGGTGCGCTGTGGTTGGTTGGCTATTGGTTATTGGTTTTACGACACATCGACCGTTGAGTCATGCAGCGTCGCCAATCTCTCACGCCGATTGGCCGCGGGAAAGGAGATACACTGCGACGAGCTCGTTCCGCCGATAACTTTGCTTTTTCTATAGTTCAATATTTACAATGTAAAATCGAGGCCGACAACGACGAATCGCCCATTTTCATGAGCTGTTTTCGCATTATAAAAAGTCATGCCCACCTCCTGGATGCCAGAAAATATCGTCAAACGATACTACTTCACGGACTCCACAAGAATACAAAGTTTGAAACATACAATTTTTCTTCTCAAGATTTTCCAAAACATTTCACACTTCCTAAGTGGCCCATGAGCACCGATTTGATATTGAACAAAAATTTTGGATTTTGTGATTTTCGCAAAACCACTCCGAAAACCTCAAATCCCGCATATTTTACAAGTTTTCGCCAAATCGCCCGGCCTCATTTAGCTAACCTAACTTTGCCTAATCTTCCTTTGGAGAAAAATATTAAAAAATTCAAAAAATCATGTTCTTGAAGACTTACAAATTAAGAAAAACCTGACCAAGCTAAACTTAACCTAACCGAACAACATAACCTAACAATGTAACCTAAAACGAATAAAAAACAACTTGCAATGCTTGTTTTTCACATTTAACCCGTGCCGTCTTTCCGGTCAAATCCTCACACCCCGTCTCGGGGGGGGGTTGAAGACCCCCTTTAACATCCAAACTAAGTATCGCACGAAAACGAAAGAGGTGTCATCGGAAAGCGCTCGACGAGTAGGGTCCGAGTCTACCATCCAAAACAATTTTACCCCAAAAGTTTGACTCTGGGGAGTTCTTTTTGGGGATATATGAAACAATCATTTGGAATGAGAAAAGAACAGCGAAATCGACCAGGGCTATAATCAGCGTGGGAAAAGTGGTTCGCCGACCTGGAGTCGGAGAATAAAAAATTTGTATCGGAGCCCTCCAAGAAAAAGAAGATATTCCTGCCCATGGAGTCGGAGAATAAAAAACCAGTCGTCACGCTTTAACGGATACAGATATTTTAATGAAACTTTCAGCGTTGGCTTATCTTTAGGGATGCAACAAGACGTACGAGTGGAATTTTTCTTTTTTTCGTTTTTGACTACATACGAATTTTGCGTATTTGCCAAATTGCAGTCCGAATAGAGGATTCTGGCTAAAGTAAGCATTTTTTATTGGGGCAATTTGACTTCCAACAGCGCTTATCAGTCTGCTCTACTCATTGGAAAAGGAAAATTAAAGACAAGTTGAAAACTGAAAATTTTGAAATTTCCAGAAAAAATCAGGGGCCAAAAGCATTATAGCCAGGGTGGGAATTTTGGGGCTCTCCTGGAGTATGGAGACCTAAGGACATTTTATTATCCAGGATTGTGACTGCAAATGTTGAACTTTTTTATTCTCCGAATGAAACGTGCCAATAATGGATGACATTTTGTTTCCAGGATCTCAGTCCAGCTCCAACAATGCAGTTGTAGTTTCCAGTCCATCATACAAATTAGAGCCTGGACAACAGAACAGAAGAGCATGGCATAGCAGGTCATAAGACATGAAATGCAGGTTGCAGTCAATTGCCCAGGAAACATCATGTTATATCAGAATACCTACAAGTGTGTGGTGGTTGTTTGGATTGCATTGTGCATGTGTCAAACATATTGCATGTTATGCATGTGTGTATGAATCTGCAAATATGCTTTGAATAAATACATTCAACTCTGGCTGTACCTATATTTATTTTGCCTGGAAGAACTGATATTGAAGGCGCAAGGAAATGACATGAAGGAAATGTTGCTGCAAAATCCCACACATTTGTGGTGGAGACCTTGTTTATATCAGATAGATGCGGATCCCACAGTTACAAACTATGTCCTGGCTCAGTCTAAGCCCCAATCAAGGCCGAACTCGTGGGGGGGGTTACTCAGGTAATCGTTGGTGTGCACGATGCCCCGAAATCCGAACGAAACAAAAGCATCGACATAGCATAAAAACAATAGAGAACAAAATAATGTAAATTTCTGAACTAGTTATCACCTCAGCCTATTACTCTCCAGGATATTTTCACACTGGCAGGACGGCGGCCCAGCACAATCACTCTCTAACCACAGATGAATCGTCATTCGGCTTGCGCCAATCTCGTCTCATTCTGAATAACAAAGATATGAGGGGTTAGGTTTTCGTATGTCTTCAGAATTTTGTCGAAATGACTCTTCAGAAGGAAAGATTGGAATATACCACGATTCTTCTTCATAATTCCGGGAAATACTGGCGTTACACCAAAAAATATCAATTACGAAACCTCTCGTATTGCTGCCATATCTAGCCACCATAGTGGAACTCGAAATATGCACAATGACGTCAAATACTCGCATATCGGACCCGAGGTCCTGTTCTCCAGCCGCATTCCAATCGGAGACTACCGGAGAACGTAATTCTGAACATCTCAGACCGTTTTCAGTATTTTTGTTAATTTCACGAAATAGAGCATTCAATTTCGAATTGAAATGCATAAAATAACACCAGGTAGCGAACTTCATTGATGGCAGAAGACCTATTTTTTGGAACCATGTAAATGCTAAAAAAATGCAAAAGACCTTGGGTTACTTTGGTATGAATTCCACCTCAATTCGCAAAACTACAGTAACCCAGCAAGAGAAAAGCATCTGAATAGTAGTTTTATCACTTCAGCAACTGCAGTAACTGTGCATGTACGGAGTTATTACGTTCTCCGGGCCATTTATGGTCACAATTAGACGTCATTTAAAATAGTTACGAAAAATCTATCATTTCATCATTTGACCACCCTTGGATACGTCGCCGTTAAGACAGGACAATATCCGTACTAGAGTAGGAGAATTAACAAATTATTGGGACGGTCTCGCCCGATTAATGTTTTGATCTAGGATAAAGACAACGTAATTTCATGATTAGGAACATGTATCTTCAGTGTATTGATTCCCATATAACTGAAGAAAAAAGGTAACACCGTATTGATGTATGAATTCCTATTAAAGGCGACAGGAATTGAGGTCAAGCAGCGGTCTTGAAATTGTGTAAATATTGCAGTCATGTTTACACAGCGACCACGCTTTGACCGCGCGTTTCGCCTCGCTGCTTTGTCCCCTTCCCTTTGTGCGAAGATCTTTGTCTCGATTGGTCGGGTATACTCGGGTTGAGACAAAGTTTTAAGAGCTTTCCGGAGAAAAACCGAGTAAGTGCGAATTAATTAAGTGGGCGTGATTGAAGTGACTTAGGGTCCAGTAAAGGGGTGTAAGTATTCTTGTAAGTAAGCGGGTTGTATGCTTTTAAGAAATCATCTTTTTTGGGGCTCCGACACCAGTAGCTTTCTATTTTTTAGGAGGTGGGGGGGGGGGGGGGTGGGGTCCGAGGCCATTTTTTTATTCTCCGACTCCATGGGCAGGAATATCTTCTTTTTCTTGGAGGGCTCCGATACAAATTTTGTATTCTCCGACTCCAGGTCGGCGAACCACTTTTCCCACGCTGATTATAGCCCTGGTCGATTTCGCTGTTCTTTTCTCATTCCAAATAATTGTTTCATATATCCCCAAAAAGAACTCCCCAGAGTCAAACCTTTGGGGGAAAATTGTTTTGGATGGTAGACTCGGACCCTACTCGTCGAGCGCTTTCCGATGACACCTCTTTCGTTTTCGTGCGATACTTAGTTTGGATTTTAAAGGGGGTCTTCAACCCCCCCCCCCCCGAGACGGGGTGTGAGGATTTGACCGGAAAGACGGCACGGGTTAAATGTGAAAAACAAGCATTGCAAGTTGTTTTTTATTCGTTTTAGGTTACGTTGTTAGGTTATGTTGTTCGGTTAGGTTAAGTTTAGCTTGGTCAGGTTTTTCTTAATTTGTAAGTCTTCAAGAACATTATTATTATTTTTTTTTAAATAAATATTTTTCTCCAAAGGAAGATTAGGCAAAGTTAGGTTAGCTAAATGAGGCCGGGCGATTTGGCGCAAACTTGTAAAATATGCGGGATTTGAGGTTTTCGGGGTGGTTTTGCGAAAATCCCAAAATCCAAAATGTTTGGTCAATATCAAATCGGTGCTCATGGGCCACTTAGGAAGTGTCAAATGTTTTGGAAAATCTTGAGAAGAAAAATTGTATGTTTCAAACTTTGTATTATTGTGGAGTCCGTGAAGTAGTGTCGTTTGACGATATTTTCTGGCATCCAGGAGGTGGGCATGACTTTTTATAATGCCAAGACAGCTCATGAAAATGGGCGATTCGTCGTTGTCGGCCTCGATTTTACATTGTAAATATTGAACTATAGAAAAAGCAAAGTTATCGGCGGAACGAGCTCGTCGCAATGTATCTTCTTTCCCGCGGCCAATCGGCGTGAGAGATTGGCGACGCTGCATGACTCAACGGTCGATGTGTCGTAAAACCAATAACCAATAGCCAACCAACCACAGCGCACCTTTTTCGTAACTTTTGTAAATTTTGGTTGAAGATTTTTTAACTTAAGGATTATATTCAATTAACGTATATAAGTTTCCACGGGTGTAGAGCATTCAGGACGACATTTTCTAGATTTTTCGGTATGTCCAAAGGTATGTCGGTATGTCCAGCAGGTTATGTTGCTTTTTTAAGCATTACGTTTTGTGCTTTGTTACCAACTCAACGACGTTTGTGGTGTTATTTTGCTAACAAACTGTAAAGTGTGGATTTGCACAAAAATGAGTGTTCCCATCATCTTAGTCGCATTCATAAGCAGTGTATTGTAATGATAAATTCCAATAATTCATAAAGCATTCAGATATTGAAAAACATAACGCACAAATTAAACCGAAAATTCCCCGTCCTCCTGAGAGGTTCTGGGCGTTAAAAAGTAGCTCCGGACCCCCAAACGTCCATCGGAGCCCGAAGAAAATGAAGCCAGTCTTTCGACAAATTATGCAGGGACCCCGAAAATTAAGTCCAGCTCCAAAAAATCGCTATGGAGTCTGAGGTTCCAAACCTGGCGTCCGAAACCCAAGAAATCTCTTCGAGCCCGGGGAGAAAGTGCCAAGGTCCAAAAAAGTCGCGCCGGGGTCCGAAATTCACTTTGGTGGTTGAAAATCGAGCCGAGGCCATTTAAAAATGTCCGAGCCTCGGAAATCGGACTGTAGCCCCCAAAAAAATCCATCAGGTGCCAGAAAAGTTCACGTCGACGTTCCAAATAAACAGCGAAGACCCGACCGGAGCAACACACCGGCATCCCGAAGACATGCTGGGACCACCTCCTCCCTGCCAAAAAAGTAACTGGGTCCACAAAAAGCCGACATGGCTTTAATATATAGCCCCGGTCGTGAATAAACACAATTGGATCCTTAAAACATACCACGAAACATAAAAACACGCTGCAGCGTTCAAAACACTGGAGCCGTCAATGGCATTAAAGGCAGACCGGGGCACGCAAAACGCAACGCGGTCCTAAAAATACGCGTCAATGCGCTAAATGAACACATCGGGGCCTTTGAAAACTCACCGGTTCCTCAGGCACCGGGGTTTTAAAACCGCTAAAAAGCGCATAGTTCTCACAAATGCGCGGGACCATTTTAAAAAATCGCTGCTGCACCGAAATACATCCGTAGACACAACATAAAAACTTAACACAACGGTCCTTGACAAAAAAATAACGAAGCAATGTGGCGTTTCGGTAGCTGTTCTGAAAGCACGTTAAACAGATAAGTTACATGAAGTTCAAAGGGGTTTCCGTGTTAGATCCCCACTACGAAACGTGTGAAGAAGAGAAATAATCTTCGAATATTGGGTCCGTCGAAATTCCACAGTGAACCCCCAGCCGAAGCATTCCATGACTTCAAGCACGGCACATGTCTTGTCACTGTTGTTGGATCTCTTGGATGTCTTGTCACTGTTTTGCAGTGTCCTAGAATTCATTTTTCGTTGAGTGGATGTTAGTAGACAGAAACTTTGTGACTTCACTTGGTGGCATCGAAGCAATTTAGCAAGGTGCATAGGTGTCGGCTACTGAAGATTATTGGCAGGACACAATTCATTAAGGCAACGGGTGGGCCCAAATGGATTGGGGTGCATACCAAATAGGGTCCCAACTAAAAGTTGAAATTATCATGAAGGCAAGACGAACATTAGGGGCAAGTGCCCTCCAAAAAACATGCAAAGCTACAACCCCGGCAATTTGATGTAGAAGAAATAGACAATTTGATTGGCAATATAATTGACAGACAAGTGCAGTATCTGTTGGGAAAATTGTGGTTGTCAGCCACCAAGAAGGCATAGGATAAATAGTGACTGCTGATGCACCTGTGTAGTGGCTGTTCATGCACCTGCATAGCGGCTGCAAATGCACCTGTATAATGGCCGCTGATACATCGGTATATTGGCTGTTGATATACCTGAACGCTGCTGAGTCTCATAGAAACCCACTCAGAAAGTCAAAGCTTTGTCTGCGGGAGGAGACGATAAGCTTCTGATAGATGTTCTTTTCCATCAACTTCATAATTATGGGGCATTGCTGCTCAGGCAAATGCAACGTATGACTATAATAATATCTTGCAGAAACATTGCAATCTTGTCGACCTTCGGGCACCCGTTCGCACACGTTGGTGTTCAGGTCGAGCGTGTGTATCCACAGGTGCAGACAATACGCGCGTGACACTGCGCAGCACAGGGACGCGCTAAGTCGGCCAGTATGCCACTTACACATGCACATACATCATGAACTAAACTAACCGTTCTATCGGCGCCCCACCAGGTGGCCGTCGGCAGCCCTATGCCGGCAGTGATATGAAATGGTCTCAATATGTTCATTCAAAATGGATCCTTTTGAAAAGGCGTGAGACTAAAATCCGCTGACTAAGGGACGATGGTGTGGGAGTGTGAGTCTATTCCACAGGAAAGTTTTATTGTCACTAATTATTTTACCAAAAAAGGTAAAATATGGTAAGGTAAAAAACAGTAAAAAATATACCAACCTTCAGAAAAATATAGTGTAAACAGACACTAGCTAATGTATTACCTGTGAAAATTAACTTCCTGCTGGGCCCCGAAGTTACTGGCTTGTACTTCGATAATGGTCCATGTTTATGCTATGTTTATTCTAATACACCTAGACAAATGCAAATTACAAACTCATCAACATATTCTGAATTGGAATAATGTATCCATGCTATATTTCGTAGTATGGACATCGGTAAATATTATTCCTGTTGGTTGCGTTACAAAAGAACACATTAACGTCATTTAGGACTAGTTTGGTCCATATTGGGTGTTACATGTCCCCAAGTCCTTGCTTCCTAGCACTTTTTGCCGCAATTCCGTAGGAACCTAGATTCCTGCGGCAGTTTAACTCCCGTGGTTTTTATTGGCTTTACGACACGTCGACCGTTGGTTGAGTCATGTAGCGTCGCCAATCTCTTACGCCGATTGGTCGCGGGGGAATGGTAGCGACAGTTAAGACTCGAACCCACAATATTTCGATTGTGAGATGGATAACTTACCCCTAGACTATTCGTCTCCGGTTTAACTTCGGTATATGTGACATTTGAAATGGTGTATTTGGGCATATATTGTTATTGGTCGAGGTGGTGGCCAAAATTATCGAACAGGTGCAAACATTGTACTACCCATATAATTCGTACCAAGAGATGGTCATTTTCTAACTTTGGTGATTTTAGCCTCGAGTCTGACATCATTGATCTAAACTGCACATTAAGTATATATTATTTAAGCTAATTAATAAAATATAGCAATCTGACGATGATCAAACATTAATAGGGCGCCGAAGGCTCCTTATTCGCGCTGCACGTCTTATCCTCAAAGCGTGGATTGGTGTCCCAGAGGGACGAAGGATGTTCCAGGCCTAAAAATCCGTCTGAATGTCTGAATATGGTTCACACAGACTCAGTGTCCTGTTATCCCCGACTCTTCCATAATGCTATCGCAAATTGTACTCTGCATCTTGCTCTGAGAACGCACAGGAAATGTATTACGAGCTATACCAATACGTTGTATTTTTTTTTAAACAGCCACCACTAAGAAAATTCGGCTCACCACCTGGACGATTTCTAAATACGCTACTGTCTGAAGCGAATCCAACTCTTGAACTTGAAGCGACTTTAACCATCATCTGATTTATCTAACTAATTTAACCTTTCACCCCCCCCCCCAAGATCGGACGTAGGTTGAGCAATGTTGCGCTTTGAACGTTGCGAAATATATTATTATATCATTGACGAAATATGTCATGCTATCGGGGCGTCAGTAGCTCCGTGGTTAAGATGAGCGTCTGGCATGCCAGAGGTTCTGGATGCGACTGCGATGGCCAGGGTGAGAGGAAGGCGACGGCATATGGCCTCAGCTGCTGAGTGCGTCGTAAAGCCACAATCCAAACCGTAAACAGCTGCGCTATTTATCACTCAACTGCGCCATCTATGAATTCGAGAAAACATGTGCTGCTAAAACGCTGCATTCGTGATGGTCGTCGCCTAATTCGCAGCTGAACTGAGGATGATAAAATAACAGCCCAACACGATTCCAAAAGAACAGACGTGATACTATAGGATAAAGAAAGTGAGTTGAATTGAAAATATTTCCATTCTAAAATGCATGAAACCATTAAAGCGGCCCAAAAGTGGCACCCCCAGATGACGTCATTTGTACCATTCGAGCCGACACGCAGGAAGGCATGGGGATGACAGGGGCCTGGTTAGTCCAGGGTGGGAAACTTGCTTTCCGGGTTTGGAGTCGGAGTGCAAACAGATTTCTTCCGGAGTACATTTTTATGCACATACTATTTTTCATGCATGGAATCTATTTCCTGGTAACCGACGAGAAAATCATATGTACCTATTCAGTGTCTACGTAATATGCATAAGTAATACACATCATCATTTTTGGTCACATCAAAGCATAGAAAGAAAGAAGTGAGCAATGGATGGCACCACAAGACAGGGAGATGTGATCAGCTCAGCTTTGTCCATCATAACTCACAGGAGCAATGCGCCTTCCTTTCACTGTTGGTCTCAGCACAATACTAGGAAAAATGAAAAACACAAATAATTCACGCTTCACCCTCAGCTCAGAGCGCACACCTACCTACATAATAAGCCAATTCCCTGCACGATACGGACCCAACACCACTACCTCACACGCAGTCGGAATCGACGGCGGTGCGCAAAGTATCAGCCAAGGTCTTGTGTTTGCAGCATGGCACTGTTAAGTGTTCAAAACACGTGTTCAAAGTTGCTAATGGTTATGACGTCATTTAAAAATACCTTACATTGATTGATTGAAAAAGTTTTCGTAACAAAAAATGCTATCGCAGCAAATTCCGATCGGCGGCCTCCGCTGCACTCCGGAAGCGTCTCTTAAAACAGTCAGTTTTTCCCACTACAGGGTGGCTCGAAAGCAGGTTTCTGGAGACGCACCGGCCGAATTCGTAGCAGCCGGAGGCCACTATATTCAGTGCGCATGCGCGAAGTTTGGCGCGTTGTCGTCGGTATTTCCGCTGGCTGTGGTTTCTTGTGGTGTGTGTTCGGTTGCTGTATGTGTGCTTGATGATACGAAAAGTGTATAGTTATTTGGTAACCGTAAGTAGAATAACATGTTTGGTGGATATTTTCTTCAATCCTGTATTACATTTTAGTGGTATTTTTGTTCCTTCTGCATGTTTGTGTCTGAGTACATGTGGAGGCCATTCTATGCAGTATGAATCCGGAGTGCAAAAATGTTTTAAGAGATGAAATCTCTTAAGAAGTGCCTTAATTCCCACCCTGCTGGTTACACCCATGCCCATGGCGATGGCTAAAAAAAAATTACTTGAAAACGTTCATCTAATGGCGCTGATAAATGCAGCGTAATTATAAACGTGAATTCCATGTACAAATAATGGCCAGTAATACCAGGAACAGAGTTCGCCAACAGGGGCGGATGAAGACAGTATAGTACTGATGGCACATATGATGAGTAAATTTTCAGCCCAAGGCGTCCTTCCAGGGATTTTCACAGAGGCGTCCCTGCGATGGCCCGTTCCAGACGAGTGCCCCCATGATAACTCCTGCATTCGCCCTTGGCCGCCAGTACTAAAGCACACTCCCGTGGCTACTTCCGATTTCCGCAACAGCTCTGAAGGACTCACCGATCGGGTGGTTTATGTATGGTGTGCCCTCTGGGTCCTTCCTACGCTGATCCTTATGTTTGACGGCGGCGAAGTTGACGGCGCGCACCAGCCTCCTAACGTGGTCCAACTCCATCCCGGGAGACTGCGCCCCCAACCACCCACGACCAAGGCTCTACTGTCCGCCGCGTTCTCCCGGTGCAGTGCTACGGCGCGCCGGTCTCATCGATCCACCCAAGGCCGTATACATGGAATTCACTCTTGCCGACACGCAGTAGAGCAGGTCTCTACCGACCGTGGAAGAGCCAGTCGCCGTATGCTGGGGGCATTCATAATGTCCACAGGTCACAGTGTCCACAGCTAAGTGTGTCCACAAATTCATAATGTCCACAGCTCATGCTCCACAGCTCACAATTTCAACATGTCCATGACTTCCACAGCTCACAATGCCCACAGTTCATAATGTCCACAGGTCATGATGTCCACAGCTCGAACTGCTCACAGGTCCCAATATCCGCAGCTCACAGTGCCCACAGCTCGTAAGTACCACAAGCTCACAACGTCCACAAGTTACTAATGTCCACGAGTTCATAATGTCCACGAGTTCATAATGTCTACAGGTCATACTATTTACAGCTCATAATGTCCACGAGCGCGAGTTCATAATGTGCACACGTTCGTTGTTTTTGGAGTGCACAACGTCCACAGCTTATAATATCCACAGCTCACAACTACCACAGCTCGCAATGTTCACAGCTCGTAATGTCCACAGGCCACAATACCCACAAGTTAATAATGTCCACAATCTATAATTTCCACAGGTCACAATGTCCACACCGTCTCCGCGAAAATATGCTGCGTGAAGTTATTTTCTACCTTATCGCATTTGGCGGCGCGGCAAACCGGCAGACGTAGAAACTTCTGGTGCACCCCTTGTTAACAGATGGCAGGTCAGAATCCGAGTTGGATATTGGCCTGCGGTTCTTAGTCAGCATCGATGCATATTAGTTAAATACACCTACTCTCGTGGCTAAATTCTTAAATGCAATGGGATATAGTCTTAACCCTCGCATTAGTGAAGTTACAATCCTAATTCGTATTGGTAGCGGTTTCTAGAAGCCAACCGGCTAACTTTTTGTTTCTGAGCCGAATGACATGTGATTTGGTGGACCCAATCAATGCATCGGGTCTTTCTCACGTTAAAGACTGTAAGACAATATACCTGCTTTAATTAAAGTTATTGGGATATTTTCATCGGCTGCCCGGCATAACCGACGATTTGCCACGTCCGGCCATCGGCCCGGCCGTCCGGCAGGGCCCGGGGGTCCGGTTAGTAAAGTGTTGACCAGCTCGCGCACGTTACATCATCCATCAAATCGCCACGGTTTGGACACCATTAGGCTCATAATTCAAGAAAGATCACTCATAGGCGGCAGGTGGTTGTGCTTCCCCCCTCCCTTGTGCTCCTGTAGGCCTCCACCTCGGTCCGAAGGACCACATGCCATCGTCCTGTCGCTGCTGTACGGTCGAACATTGGCCTGATTCGCAACACACATTCCTTCGTTTCTTTCGAGGTCTGCCATCGGCTCTGAAGACCAAGGTTGTCGAGTTTCACAGCCAGCATTGACTCATAGCCGGAGCCGCCGACCTCCATCCGGCGCTACGTGGACATGGTGGTCTGCTTCGTGACTGTCTCGCCTCCCTGTGGCCTTGGGGATTGTCGTCTGCTTGGTAGTACAAATATAATTTTCATTGTTATCGATTGCACGTGTTCGATTGCCTTTGGCTCGGCTGTCCGTACTCGATGCGTTATTGGCATGCTTTTCCAAACATCAGCTACAGAAAAAATGGAGAGAGGTAGCAGCAAGAAGTATGTACTCGAATGCGAAACAGAGCACTGTCTGCGTGGTGAGGTGATGTGAGCACGATTGCCAATATAAGCGAAATATTGTCAAACTGGCGCATTTTCCAAAATGCTCGACGATGTAGTACTTAAATCAGCGATTTTTTTAAAGCAATTGCAATGCAAACTGCTGATTAACCCGAGCCGTACCAGGGGGGTCATTGACGACCCCCTAAGCTTTTCCGCGGACTGTGAAAGAGCGGCGCGCGGCAGCGGACCGAAATTTGGCATACCATTTCCCACATCAATTTGGCATGTTGTGTCAAAAATGTTGAAGTCAGGTCATCTAAGGTCAACGAGTTAGTTAAGGTCGAGTAAGGTCACCTCCAAAAAGTTGATCCAATCGTCACGCTTTAACGGATGAAGATATTTGAATCAAACTTTCAGCGTTTGCTTCTCTTTAGGGATGCAACAAAACGACACGCCAGAGGAATTGTTCATTTTTTCCGTTTTTGATTACTTATTAGTTTTGTATATTTGCCCTTTAGAGGTAAAGTCGGAGATTCTGGCTAAAGTAAATATTTGTATTGGGGAAGTTGACTTCGAGCTCAGACAACCACACAGTGTGTAAACCACCTGATTTAGCAAGGACCTGGCCGGCCCTCGTCCACCGTGACATGATCTGTGCCATCGCAAAGACGCCGGCCAACCGCCGTCTCCGGTCCAGACAACCACCCTG
This sequence comes from Imbricaverruca yamaguchii, assembly GCA_034440575.1. NCBI lineage: Eukaryota > Metazoa > Arthropoda > Thecostraca > Neoverrucidae > Imbricaverruca > Imbricaverruca yamaguchii. Next base: position 109,990 of record JAOTOL010000907.1, on the reverse strand, counting down.
AATTACAACTAGATGCACACCAACCACGCTGCCATATTGGTGTGTTCAAAATCGATCCAGGCTATTTCGCTCCTGGTCGGATTTGAGCTGAGTTCACCCAAGATTGGCAAATCTAGACTAACCTTACATTGGCCTAACCTAAACTAACCAAACCAAATCTTACCTAATCTAACCAAACCTAACCAAGCCTAAACAAACCTAGGCAAAATGAATCAGTCCTAAACGGAAGGTAACCAAGCTGAACCAAACCTAAAGGAAATCTAACCTAACATAACCCAACCTAACCTAACCTAATCTGACCAAGCATAACTTGAACTGACATAGCTTAACCCAACCTAACCTAACCCATCCAAACCTAATAGGACTTGACCTGACCTAAGCAAACCTCATTTGATCCGACCTTCTCTGTTTCTGGATACTTTGTTTCTATACTTCCTATAGCACAGCTGCAGCTTCCCGCTATAGCAGCTATAGCACAGCTGCAGCTTCCCGGTAGGCAGCGCAAGTTACCTTCACCTAGAAAATTATTCTCACGGTAGCTTGGCTGGCGGGGCAGTACGAGCAATTGATAGTTGTTATTGGAGTTTCGGGGCGCATCGACTGCCTCGGTCATGATGCGCCCGAGCGATTAATCGTACAAGTGTGCAGAGCCTACATATAAATCGTGTAGGAGCCCCTCAAGCTGATTTGGATGGAATTAACACGAAATTAACTAATCTGCACTAACCGAACCTAGCCCAGCCCAGCCCAACCCAATACAACCAAACCTAATCCAATAGCACTGAACCTAACACTAACCTAACAGGACGAGAGCTGACATGACCTGAAGTAAACAGACCTTATTTCATCTGATTTGCCCTGCCATTTCCCAATTTCATCTACATATTCCTTATAAACCTTGTTTCCATACTTCCTATAGCACAGCTACAATTCCCACTATGCAGCGTAAGTTACATTCACCTGGCAAATCATTCTTACGGCAGCTCACTGACGTGGCAGCAAGCACATTTGTATTTCCCAGCAGACAACGTAAGATGTATTCACCTATATAAAATCCTTGACACGGTAGCTTAGCTAGTGTGGTAACACGTGCGACCTGCATTATTTTAGACCGATGAAGTTGGCTCCAGCAAATCTAACGATTCATCCATACAATGAGCCGGTTGGGAAGCCCGAAAATGATGTTCGGTAATGCTTCACGGCATCCTTGATTGTACGAAAAGCTGTTTCGTTGGTGAAAATCTATAGGTATCGTGTGAATCACAATCGTTTGGGCAATGCGTGTATATCACTTTTTATCCAAAATATGTCCCCACCGAGAAGTTGATAGAGTGGGGAGAAGAGCCTGTATTATGGGTCACGACACTTGTCACTTGTCGCGATGGCTGACCCCTTGTATGCGGTAGATGCCCATAGTCAATGGGGAAAGTGTAGCCGGTACATGGATCCAGCTAATGCAGGCAACGGCGTGCTGTCGCTTTTATCAGTTTTCCAGCACCAGACCAAATCGGAAAAAGCGATGAAGACCGCCGGCTATTCTTTACTGCAACAGAGTTGCTAAAAACGTACTGTTTTAATCGTATAATGTCTAACTGTAATGCTGTGACCCCGCAAATCAGCCGATCTACCATGTCCCGCATATGTCGCGCCTGTACCTTTCCGTCCGGTGCCGGCAACGCCGTCACCGGCCCTCTCCGGACCCGAATCAGCCTTTTACAGGCCGACGCCCGGCAACCGTGACGTGTGCCTTGTTTTCCGGTCGTGGCCGAACCCGGCGGTCGCCCGCGGGGCGGGGAGAGGACACCTGGCGGTCGCCGAGAGCCAGGGCGTTGGCCAGACACCCGCTGAATCAGAGCATCCCGGACCGTCGAGCCGCGCGGGTCTGTCGCTATCGGTTGCGCGTATAAATTACTAACTGTATTTCGGCCTCCAAATTGAGAAGTGAAAGTGCTTGCTGTCGGCTGTCGGGCTGGAACATTATTGCGAGTGTCTCTATATATTCACTATACTTTCTGCACAATATATCGTGCAGAGAACATATCATTTTTGCATTCGGAGTTATCGCGACGCGCGGGTTCCCTAGTCTATCACGGGCCTACAAGAACGACCTTCACTACATTACATCCCTCCTTTGGATGCACGTGCCACGTACGGCAAAAACATTTGCACTTCCGAGCTTGGAAATTGTCTCGGCTATAGCACGGTGTCGGTTTGGTGTTGATCGGTCCATTTGTTTGCGAGCTACGCCGGTTGAAACCGAGCCGATTAAGCGCACGAAAATCGATAATATCCTGACTTTAAAATCCACGTTTCACACGGTAAACCAACTGACGATAGAGGACTTCGGCGGAACCCGTTCTCCAACCACATGGGCGTCGCTCACGTCCAGCACATTTACTCGACCGCACCGAAATTGTGCCTAAGGGGTGGTCATTGAAGTCCACGCGCGTCATGCGATCCGACCACGTCAACTGGCAGTCTTCCGATTGCGATACGTCTGGAAGCAGCGCGCGGGTGGTGTGGACCATGTACAGAGTGCGTTCTCACGTTCCGAGAAAAGTGAGTCATGTGAGCCGCGTAAAACTTGTACTCTCACAGTTAGATCCTGCGGTCAGCAAGATCTAGCGCGGTCATGTGTATCAGATCCTGGGCATCGTAGGTGCGGAAACTAGAATCGTAGGGTAAAAGTGAGTGTTAGGAAATTTTCTTACAGCCAGGGGCGGTCCGAGGCACCGAAAACGGGTGAGGAAATCACCACTGCACCACCCCCTCCTCCACCACAACCCAAAAAAATCGTCGGATTTCGGCAACTCTATTTATCGATTTCCAAAATTCGGAAGTTGTTTGCCCCACCCACCCATTGACCTCCCCACAAAAAAATCCCCGGATTTTAGGCACACTTTCGGACATTTCGGTTGTGCATCTGACCACTCAGGGGCGGTCTGGGTACCGAAATATGGTGGGGTAAAGTAACACTGCGCCCCCCCAAAAAAAAAAAGAAAGAAAGAAGAAAAGACATTGGATTTCGGCACCCCTATTTCCGTTTTCACGGGTCTCACCTGGGCTTTCCGAAGCAGCACTGTCCCTAGATGTTTCTTGGTGACAAATTTTATGTCCTGATATGACGGAGAAGAAAATGAAGTTTGAATGACTTTATCACAAGAATTTGCCATGATTGATGACGGGGGACGAGTAGTCTATGGGTAAGTTGCTCGTCTCACAATCGAAAGGTTGTGGGTTCGAGTCTCACCTGTCTATTACTCTTCGCCCGCGACCAATCGGCGTGTGAGATTGGCGACGCTACATAACTCAGCGGTCGATGTGTCGTGAAGCCAACAACCAACCAACCAACCAACCAACCAACCATGATTGATGATGGTCTTAATTTCAAGGCTGCTCTATGAATGGCCACTAAATGTAAGGCACCCGAATGGATACACATGGAATTTGAACTTTATTTGGTACCAGGAATTGACAAGATAGGTGAAACCACTAACCATTTCTGTAGCCCTATTTTGCAGGAGGTGAAAAAATGGTCGCAAATTCCACCAACGAAATTTTCCGACGTAACTTGTCCACCACTCGAAAGATAGTGTCTCGTGAAGTCTTTGTTTTAGCCCATCTTAGTTCCATGTTTTGCAGTATTTTTGCAGGTTTTTAATTTCGGGCGAAAAACGTTTTTACCACCGTGGAGAACTGATCTCTTCCGCCCGCATTTCAGGAGATAAAGACAAAACATGCTGCAAACCGTATCTTTATATTTGCGAATTCATGAAACATGAGCCGCTACATGGTGCCATAAACTCAGCACCAACTCCGTTGTTGGTCTCAGCAACCAACGAGTTAAAACTAAGTGCACTAATAGGCTAACCAGTCGGCAGCCGAGCAAACAGGCGGTAATAATAATAATACTTATTATCTTGTCATTTAGCGACGCTTTTAACTGCTATGGTTATTTCGCGTCGGCAACTATAACGCCGTGCCCGCGAGCGGAGAAGCCTATTGGTCGACAGAGCGACAGTACCCTTGTTATGTGAGACAGGCGCTCTAACCAACTGAGCTTTCCTTCCCCCGCAAGCAGGCGGTCGTAACTGATTGGCTTCATCGTCTCGGCTCGATGGGAAGGATGGCTCAGCTGGTAAACGCGTCTGTCTCACACGGAAAAGGTCATGGGTTCGGGCCGCGCTGCCGACGAATGAGGTTCCCCTCGCGGCGCGCACACGGCATTACGAGTGCGGACGCGAAATAACTATAGCAGTTGAAAGCGTCGTTAAATAGATAACAAGTAACTATCAATTATTATTATTAGGCTTAGCTCGGATCGGATCGATACACGGCTTGATAGGCAACTGGGCACAGAGAAGAACTGCTCGGGTACATTTAACTGTAACGTTAGCTTCTCCAAATATTCACAGATGCGCTGTTTAAACTGGACCAATAGAACATGGATGACATTTTTGACTGTTATTCGCAAGAACTAGCACAAACTTCCAAACCCAGACGCAAGCTTGGTCACTTCCTTGTACGCACGCACGCACACGTCTCGAACACTTATTGAAAGACAGCTGGTCTGCGGCACACTTCGGAATTGTGGCGTCTGATCAGTGCCCTGTAGCTCTGTTCTGATGTTAACTGACTGTCTGATGAAGTTGTTATTAAATTTGCGTTGTACTGCCTGAATTAAGGCCTCAGCATGATGAACATCAGGCCTGTTCCAGCGTATCATAAGCTCGTACTCAGCGTTTCGGTGGTCCAGCTGCCGATGAGCGCCAAGTCTGTCTCCCACCACACTCCCCATGCTCTCAACGACAGATTCGGGCGGGCTTAACAGCCATAGCCTTATGACCAGGTGAGCGTACTGCTTCAGCACGTGGCTCTGGGCCGACTCCATTTGCAGGGTTCGCAGAAGCTGTTGGTTGTTCATGCCGGATGGCTGGCTGTACAGACACATGTAGGCTGCCTTGACAGCCTCCCTCTCTACGGCTGCAGTCGGCGGTATCAAGCGCTGACTGACCAGCTTTGCGATGCTGTCGTGAACGATATCAAGGCATTCGACATGCCTCACCTGTTGAGGAGCCTTCAAATCACTGACGACCTTTATGTCAGTCACAGAATACTGTAGCTTGCCGTTCATGGCACCTTTGCTGTTGCCCCTGGCGTCCAGTCCGCGGCCGAGCTCTGTCGCCTTGTCATGAAGAGTGGTGGTGAATCGGAGCACCGCTGGAAGCTGGAAAGCGAAGTCATCCAGGTCAGAACAAATAGGGGAGTTACTGTGCAACCAAAAGATGATCCCGTGCTGATCACGAACCTTTCAGATCGTGTTTCGCCTGCTTTCGACATTCCGACCTAAACACAAATTAACACAATCTCGCACGGAGACTTGCCATTAAAAATGGGGAAAAACAATATAGCCACAATATGTACGATGATAATATACAAAGATGAAAAGATAGAATATCAACAAGGAGCAGCATCAATTGATAGATACATGTTATTTAGTAAACAAAGCCTTGAAGCAAAGTAAAAACAATGCGACCCAATGGGAGGTGACGGATAAACGAAGCACAGAAGCCATTGCAACGTGCAACGTGCAACACACGTAACAGCTGCAGCAGAATAAAATCATAAATGGAACGACTGGGGATGATGAAATGGGAAGGGATGCGGAATTGTACTGTTACTGAAATGGATGTTGCTTCCTTTTTCCATCACCTGAATTCCCAAAACAATATATATATATATATATATATATATATATATATATATATATATATGTGTGTGTGTGTGTGTGTGTGTGTGTGTTTGTGTATAGATATACATATTATATGCATGTCTATGCACGCAGACTTTACATGGGGAAGCGAAGCAAGAACAAAATATAATAATAAATTGACCTGGTAGTAGGCGGTGGCAGAAAGTGATGACAGCATGGGCCACCGCTCCGCCATTAGCTCTGTGTCCTCGTTTTCCAAAGCTTCCTGCATCTCAGCGAGCTTGCACACCATGTTGTCAAACATGCGCTGTCGTTCCCAAGGCAGGAGCTGAAGGTTTTGGAGCGGCTTGCTACCCTCGGCGAGCTCGTCATACAGGTCACAGAGGGTTGCCAGCTGAGTGATGAACTTCGGATCTGAAAAATCAGTGAGGAATTTCGGTAGGGGATCAGTAGTGGGGACAGTTATAGACTTAAGCGTCGCTAACATGGCATGGCCAGGCTGCAATTTGGGGAATTACATGCTTCTATAGCAAAGCTGTACCTCGCAATAAAAAGGGAAATAATATACATTGCTGTATTTAACATTAGTTATACTCTTGTGCCACTATAACTTTAAAAAAAACATAATGCTAAGCTAAACCACAGCCCTTATACCTGCGCAAGATATCCATTAGCACGTGTTCTGGTGGTGGTCAATGCGACACCACAACCGAACAAAGGTTTTTCGGGAATAACTCCGGAACACCACGGCGCAGACTCACCACGTTGGGCTATGCTCCTCGCAATTGGACGGCGGATCTTTTGGTATACAATTTATAGAAATGGCATTCAGGGTCATTTAGCCAGATTCGATCAGTCAGGCCCTGATTTCCAAAAAAAGAAATAATTTTAGTGAAGATTTCAGTCACGTGCTAGGATTGTATTCAAACCAGCCCTTGATTTGTGGAAGCGGAAGCAATGTGGAAGAGGATACTCAACTTCGCTGAAAACTACGTTGACATTACGGTTTTACCTGCCTCAAGGCCATCCTAGGTTACTTGTCCCAAACGCCTTTTTTTGCAAGAACTTCCCCCATCCACCCGAGCATGCTGCGACTCGCCATATTTAACCGGGCGCGTGTTTAAAGGACAAACAGAAACTGCAAAATAACAATATGTTAATCACCAGCAATTTGCCACATGAAAACTTAGCAGAAAATAGTGTCTGAATATCGTGAATGTCCGTGTGTCTAGACTCGTGCAACACCTCCCCGGAATATTCACATTCTGAACTAACCTCGCAGCAGTCGGAGATCTCGCTGTTCACTGTCATCCGTCTCTCCTATTCTGATCCACTGCTGCAGGACATCCACCATGGTATCCGCATTGCGGAGGAACACTTGCAAAGTTTTTTTAGGCATATGGCGCAAACCGCGTGCCAGACCAGAGCTTGGGCCGCAGTACCGTCTCGCCACGCTCTTCTCCGGCGCTCAGCAGGGTTTCCAAGCCCTTACCGATGGTGTAGCGCTTGGTGATTCTGGTCATGGACGAGATGGCCTGGCCTACCCATTCGCACCTGTCGGAACGCCGCGCGTCTTCGTCCGCCAAGTTTAGCAAGTGAGCGCCCTTCCAGAGCACTGCCACAGGTGGAGCTGTCTGGAAGCGGGGATCGCTGGCACTCATTTTATGGAGCAACTTTTCTGGCACTTTGTTGTGATGGTATTGGCCATCCATGCACACTGCTGCCAGCTTGTCAGGGTGGGTTACACCCACGTTCGCCAGGGACCGACACAGTTTTTCTGCTAGTCCATTGCCACTGTGATCTTGAACCACTGGTACAGCGATAACAAACGACTGCAGCATGCTGTCCGCCGGCGCTTCGGTGACCACAGCCACCACGGCGGTGTGTCGATAGTCCTCTTCGCCACAGTAACCTTGTCTGCGCACATCGAGATGCAGGGCTGGCGTGCGGTAAACTTCTGCAGCATGCTACTTATGGTAGAGGAGAACTGCAAGCGCATGGTCGGTGCAAACATGCTGGAGTGGTTGAGGCCCACTTGCGGTTTGCGTGCCGGTTTGGTGCTGCAGAACGACCAAGTCCTCAAACGATGCCCGCGACAGGGAGCGCTTCAGCATGTAATACCCTGTCCGAAGAACGTGGCGCGCAGCATCCTTGTTGGTTGCAAACCGGCCTTTCGCCAATTGTTCTGCCGTTTGCTTGGCGGTCACAGCCTTCTGGTGATGGAGGCCGCAGAAGTGGTTCTTGACCGAGACTCTCAGTAGTCGGAACTGCTTTGGCAGCACTTGTCCCTCCTTGAAGGTGTCCTCCAAACCGAAGTCATATTTGAAGACCACTCTCGTGTTTGTATCGGCCGCAGAGCAGAACACAGGTACGCAGATAGAGCAGTATAGCAGGCCAACTTCTGGAGAAACGGTAAGATGGTGACCGGTTGCCACCCCCAGAGCGGCGACGCTTCTGCCAGATTGCAGCAGTGTTCTCGCGGTTTCAGAACCTGTATTCTCTTCTCTTTGTCCCTTCTTGCTGTCATTCATACTTATGCTTAGAAGAAACTTAATGACCTGGTCGAGTTTTGACCCGTTCCGTTTCACGCGCGAGTCGATATCCTTCACCTTTGATAACAGTGCGCTGGTATCACTTGTGGCACCAGGTTCAGGACGGACGTCTTGTGCTGAGTCGCCCGCGATGGGATCGACAGCTACATCAGCTTCCGAACGACCAGCACCGCCAGAGGTAGACGAGGACGGGGCACGATCCATATTTTCGCTCCCAACAGGGTCCGGTTCTCCCCCAGCCTGTAGAGGCTCCGCATCGGTCTGAAAGAGGTGACAACGGTAAATGCGTATGAATGCAAACACGCATTTTGAACCAAAACCAGAACGGTTTCCACTCTGGTTTTTCAAAAACCAGAGCGGAAAAGCGAATAAAAGAATTGGACTTGGCTAGAAACTGTAATGGAGATAGCAAAAAGTTCTTTAGTTTTTACAAGCTGAGTAAAGTTTCTAGCACAGTGGGTCCACTGGAGGTGAATGGCACTATATTAAATGAGGATGTTGAGATGGTTGAGGAGCTGAGGAAGCAGTTTGAGTCATCATTTACAGTGGAAGATATAACCAATCTGCCAACCGTAGATTATGGGTCAATGACAGGGGATATCATAAATGATGTTGACTTGATTGATAGTGATGTTGTTCTCAATCATATTATAAAATAAAACCAAACAAGGCAGTAGGACCTGATGAATTGTATGCTAGGCTACTGCGTGAAGCTAAAAATGAACTGACAATTCCACTTAGTATGATATTTTGTAGATCAGTTTCACAAAGTGAAATTCCAGAAGACTGGAAGAGGGTAAATGTAGTTCACATTTTCAAGAAAAGCGAAAGAGGGAAGTTGAAAAATACAGACCTGTAAGCCTCACATCCCTAATCTGCAAGGTACTTGAATCAATTATCAAGGATAGAGTAGTTAGTTTTCTGGAGTGGCATAGTGAACAGAGCATGTCCTTGGCCAGATATGTTTGCTGTGATTGGTTGTGGAGATCTACCTAGACCTGAACGAGCTGAGGATTTTTTTTGCGCTTTCTGGAGAGAAACCTAGTAAGTGGGCGTAATTGAAGTGACTTAGGTTCCAGTAAGTTTATATACTTGGGTGGGGGGTGAGGCATCCATAACTGCATATTTTAGCGTCAGGCCTAAGGTGGTGTGTGATATGAATGACCTCAAAATAGACACCGACTAAATATGCGCACCAAGTAGGCACAGTTTGTAAGTCCAAGAATCCTAAACTGGAACATAAAAGTTACACGGCTATTGCTACGGTTGGGACTTGGAAGGGGCGCCCTCCTTGATCATTAAAAAAATAAATATATGAACCCCTGGAGAGGTAGTGTCTATGACATGATCAGGTTCATGATCAGGTCTGCCCTCACCCCCACAGTGGGGTGGGGGTGAGGGCAGACCCCCGGGCGAGTCTATGGCTAACAGCAACATGTGGTCCTAAAAAGAACGATCATCGCAGCATAAGTACTTTCAGATTTACACTTCTCGGTGTACTTGGAACTCTTTTCGCGACCAATTGATTCTTGTGTAATAATAGGTTTATCTTCCTGGTGCGAGTGAAGCCATTTAATATTACTGTTCAAACAAAATTTCTTCAACTTCTGCTATATGCATAGGTACGTGTAGGGGAGGTGGGGCATGCTCATTACAGCCTCACGAATGGGTATGTGGTGTGCCCTAGTTTCCATGATTTAGTACAATGCGTCTTTAAGATCCCCCGTTGTACCGCTGTACATGTTCACCGATGTGGTGAGGAGAAAGAACAAGCAAGAACGTAGCTTACGTTCTGGCCCATTGCAAAAGACGTGTCATGATTGATGCTGGAGAGGTTCAGAAACAGGAAAGATGAGTGAACGGTGGTTGAAAATCATTTGATCCGGTGTGTGGCAGACTAATATTGGCAGGCTGGCAGACTGGGGAAAATAAAAATGTAATAAATATAATTGCATGGCCCCGTTACGATTCCTCAAGCTCCGGTGCATTTTTTCGTTGCTCCAAAGCGTTTCTTTTCCGGACCCCGACACGTTTTGGGGGGACTTTGGCGCAATTGTTGTGGCCGCAACGTGATATTTCGGGTAAGAATTGATTTTTGGGAAGCCAGCTGCCAATTGTGGGGCTCCGGCGCGACTTTTTGGGCCCCTAGTGTCATTTCTAAGGGTAGCGGTGCGACGTTTTTGGGTGTAAGTGCGATTTTTGGACCCTATCGTCATTAGTTAGGATGCCTATCGCGAGTTTTATGGCCTCGACACGTCTTTGGGGACCCAACACGTGTTTGCTTTTGGGGGGCAGTTGCTCAGACACCAGAGGTATTATCCATATCCGGATTGTTTCTTTTTCGTTTCCCCGACTTCATTTAGTAGGTGTTCTCCATGTGACTGTTGGGACGCCGGTACGACCTGTCGAGCCCCTGGAATGATTTTCAACGGCCCGGGCACTACTTTTTGACACCTTCATGTTCAGCGCAATTGTCGGGGGTGGCCAACCCCTTGGGACCCCCGTTATGATTTTTAAGAATCTAGACACGCCTTTTTCGACACCCAGCGTGGTTTTCAGGGCCCAGGCGAGAACTGGTGAGGCCCCCAGTGTGATTTTGAAGGGCCCAGCCCGTCTTCTTGCAGCTCCCATGGTGATTTTCAAGGACTAACGCACGACTTTTGTTGTGCTCCCAGTATGATTTTCAGGGCCCCGGTCCGACCTTTTGTGGGCCACAGTGCGATTATGAAGGATACCGATTCGACCTTTTGAGACCCAACGTGATTTGGACAGCTCGGCCAGTCTTTTTGGCGCCCAGCGCGATTTTCTAGGGCCCGGCGAGACTTTTTTGCCCCAAATGGGATTTCCAGGATCCCGGACCGACTTTTTAAGGCCTTAGCGTGATTTTCTGGGGCCCGGACGTGACTTTTCGCGATCCCAGCGCAACTTTTTTGGATCCACATCGATATTTTCAGGAGGGCGGTCCCATATTTTGAAGTCTTGAGCGTCATATTTTGGGTATCGGAACGATTTTTGCCCTGTGATGTGATTAACAATGTTCTTGGTGGGATTTTTGGTGCCATAGCATCATTTGCAGGTGCCTCCGCGCGACAGTTTGTGGTCCAAAATGTTATTTTTATGGGCCCGGGTGCGATTGTTATGGGCACCAGCAGGATTTTTAGAGACCACGGCGTTATTTTCTGGAACCCGGCGCGAACATTGGTGGCCCACAACCTCTCAGGGGTGGAGGGTTGTTCCAATACCTCCCCCTTTGGTACGCCACTGTATATGCCCAAATTAATGTTGGGCTTAACAATGACGTTTATGGAGTACATCGCACAAAATCGACTTTACTGTTCCCATTTAACTGCTTCACCATAAGTAGCGTTCAGAAATATACACCCTGCAATCAGCCTAAATTCATCGCATCATATTTGGGGTTCTTAAATCTCAATCTGGACGCACACACCACTGGACGATGAAAAGCCTTGATAGTAGTATCCGTTGCAAATTGGTGTCCCAGCACATTCAGTCCAAATGTCTTCATTGAATAGATTCTGTGATCAGTCTTTGCTGAGCAGAGATTGTTGCATATACCATGAGACCACCATGTGACCGAACCATTTCCGTTGAACGACATATTGTGAATTAAATGTTTAACATGCTGTCGATGTCACTAGGCAGCTACCCAGCTAAAGATCCACTCAAGTCAGTTGCCATGCTTGTGATGTGCCTTGTCAGGTCACATGACAAGCATCACTCGTAACTCGTCACATCATCACTCTTCATATGTCACTTTTCACCTTTTTAGATAGCATCACGAGCGCCTAATCCTCTCGGGGATTCTGAGATTCTGAGTGACCGAAAAGCAACCCCTGTATGCCTATAATTATTGTCTATGCTGTTTTTAAAGATGTTCATGGTACTGCTACCGACAATGGAGTAGCTCACTCTGGTATGATTCCAATGTTTAACTGCCCTGTTGATGAAGAAAGTTTGTCTTAACCTTGTCCTGTTATAGTTAACTTTAATTTTGAATTGATGACCTCTAATTGCATTACTTCTGTCAAATTCGAACATGTCCCTGAGATATCCCTGGTCCTGACCATGGACAAATGTAAAAACCTCGATGAGATCTCCCCTCAGCCTTTTATATCTCATTGAAGACATGTTCAATTTCTTCCAACTTTCCTTATATGCTAATCGTTCCTTGCGTGGGTGTAACCATTTTGGTGAGGGGTGAGATTGTTCCAATCCCCCTTCCAATTTCTGAAAAGTAGCGATTTGTCCCCTCCCCATTTTTTTCCGTACCCCAAATCCTCGTTAACTGAGTATCATCGCCAAAATCCTACTAAATAATTTCTAGAGTAAAAATATAAACGCGAGAGAATCACCAAACATACTAAAAGCTGATGTAGCCAATAAACGAGCTTCACAGGCTATCTGTCGTCACCAAATCTCCGAATAGTAAATTAGCAAATGTTAGAAATTTCTGCTTCCAGGCCATTCCTAAAAATAACATCAACCTTGATCATCTTTTGTTTTCACTTCAGTGAAAAATTGTGCCCTGCTAGGCAACACATCTGCATTTTGACCGTTAACGTGGTAATGTGAGACCTACGTAGTTCCTTCCAGCGTGTTCAGTACAGGCAGAAGCATTCGTGGCAATTTATTCGAACGATCATAAAACAGATCGCTGAATGCCGATGCCAATACAAATACGCCCCTGGTGAACTCGTCACTGAATACGAATACGAATACGAATACGAATACGAATACATTTAAGCAAACACTATATTTCGCGTTGTTGCTGGGGTGGCTTTAGGAACCAGGGTTCAATAACTAGGGAGAGCTTGCTGCGTGAAATCTGGCCCCACCACCCGATCCATGAATTCCAGTTCAATGGCAGAGTTCTGATCGAAAGTATAACGTGCCGTCAATGCACCGACACGGCCGCCCGGTAGCTCGTTCCCGGCCTTATCGGGCCAGCTGCCAACTGACACTCCCGGCTAGGGGCTAAATGCGGGCGCGTGAAGAGACTCGAACCCCGTGTTGTCAGGACAGGGGAGACCAGTGCAGGCCAGCGCTCCAAGAAACTGCGCTCCCGGGGCGGCAACACAACATTAACTAGACGTTCGTGCTTAAGGCTGCCCATGATTTCCCTCAATAGTCTTCAAGGTACCCAAGGACACCTAGAGTCACATTTTTTTCTCAAGATATATCAGCATATAAGCAGGGGAATGCAACCTAAGACATATAAAGCCCTGCGATAATGCAAATGTGTTGCCTAGCAGAGCACAACTTTCCACACAAGCGAAAACAGAAAATGGTCAAGGTTCATGTTCTTCAAGAATTGGTTGGAAGGAAACATTTTTTACGTTTGCTGATTTATCATTCGGATATTTTGTGACTACAGAAAGCCTGTGAAGCTCGTTGATTGGGAAGATCGGGTTTTTGTATTTTTGGTGATTCTCTTGCATATATAGTTTCACTTTATAAATGACTAAGTAAAATTTTGCGATGATATTCAGGTAGTTGAGGTTGGGGGGGGGGGGGGGGACACAACAAAGTTGACAAATCGCCACTTTTCAGGAATTGGGGGGGGGGGCATGTCCCCTCGCTAGCCCTCTCAATGGTTACACCCATGCGGCGCACCACTATTTAATCCCTGATTCCGAAAGAGGGGGGGGGGAAGTACAACCGAAGTGTTATCATAGATAAGGAATCAAATTGTGAAGCACCAAAAATTGTGTAAACACCTGCTTTCGTTGCGGAGAGCAATCTAAGCATACATGGGAGGAAAATACAACTTGCAATGTCTTCATAACCATGAAAAGGTTCTTAAAATGGATGACTATTATTTCAAGAAGTTACCAACGTTTCGGATTTCATAATCAATTGCTGATATATGGTGATCAAGTCTGAAGCACGAAACGTCGGTCATCTAGTGAAACAAGGTAACTTTTAAATGTACTGTCCCAACAGATTGAGGACGAGAAGGACATTAATGCCTTGCGGGGTGATAGTGTCATCCTTTGCCAAAATATGCACCACACGACTGCTAATTGACAATAACGTAGCTTACAAACGTCTATTAAACCTAATCATCTGCCCTAAACTTTACTTCAATGACGCGTTAGCAGACGCACACCGGCAGATGTTACGCCAAACGTTCAACAATGACACCAACATTGGAGGACCCTGAGCCTTGAGCCCTCAGTTGGCGAGTTTTTGGTCCGGTGCATCGATTTGTAAGCCTCAATGCAATTTGTTTTAAACTTTACTTGATATTTTGAGGGCTCCTTGGTTTTTATTGGTACAAACTGAACCATTCCGGAACCCTGTACAAGCTTTGAGGCCATGGTGCATTTTTTTTCAAGTTCCATTTTTTCTGGAAGATGGGGTTCGACAATTTTGTGGACTCCGATACGATTTTCCTAGGCCGCGGCGCAATTTGTATGGAGCCTAGCAGGGCTTGTTTGAGCACTATCGCCTTTGTGGGGTCTGGCGATATTTTTTTAGAGTTATTCCCAGCGGTTTTGTTTTGAGATTGAATGGCTCATTCAGTCTAACTAGAAGATACCATCCCAGTCTTCGTAACACCCAGCCCTACACCCAACCGGTTTTGTCTTTTATCACAATGTTTTGCAATGTCCTTTCCGCAGCGTTTTGAAAGGAAATATGATGCCTATGATTATGTAAGCACTTATGTCAGAGGATCCAAATGGCACAGCCCAAGTGACAGCTTGCTAGGTTGTCATGTAAACACATTAAATAGCCGTGGAAAATAGGAGTAGGGAGACCAAGTCTAGTTGATACATGGGATGGTTGATGCAACAGCATTTTCTCCAAAAGCATGAAGCCGGTTGCCATGGCTACTGCTGTTACTGTTGCTACGGACACCCTCTTTTCGTGGCAAAAACAAACCCAAGTACTTCCGACCCGGGACCACAAAATGGCAACGATGCGACACTTTTTTGGACCGAAAGTAAAATTTAAATGCCTTTGCTTTGCCCTTAATTTCTAATTCATTGTCCACTTGCTAACTTTTTAATGTCGGCTATCACTACCATGTTCTCTCAACTGTGCGACCGTGAAATGTGTTTAAATTCATGCTTAACATGCAGCCTGTTTCAACGTTTTATGGATTGAAAATGGAACAAAATGACCATACAATTGCGTACTTTTACTAACCAGTCCCGTCTCGGGGGGTCTTCAACCGCCCACCTCAGGTTTTTCGCGGATAGCGGCGCGCGGCAGCGCACCCAAATTTGGCATGCCTTTTTCCACATCAATTTGACATGCTGATTCAAAATTTTTAGGTCAGGTCATCTAGGGTGAACGAGTTAGTCAAGGTCAAGTGAGATCACCTCCAAAAAAGTTCAACCAGTCATCGCGCTTTAACGGATAGAGGTATTTTAATGAAAGCTTCAGCGTTTGCTTGTCTTTACGGATGCAACAAAACGTACGAGTGTATTTTTTTTCGTTTTTCACTACATGTAAATTTTGCGTGTTTGCCAAATTGCAGTTCAAATACATGATTCTGGCTAAAGTAAGCATTTTTTATTAGCGCAAGTTGACTTCCAATAACGTTTCTCGGTCTGCTCTACCCATTGGAAAAAGAACATTAAAGAAAACTTGAATTCAGAATTTTGAAATGTAAAAAAAACTTATTTTTGGGGGCCCAAAAAAAATATATAGCTCTGGTCGATTTCCCTGTCCTTTTCTCATGCCAAATAATTTTTTCTTCATATATCCCAAAAATGAACTCCCCAGAGTCAAATACATAATGTAAGTCGTGGTAAGTCATGAAAATCTAGCCGTCACTTTTGGGGGAAAATTGTTTTGGAGGGTGGGCCCAGACCCTACTAGTCGAGCGCTTTCAGATGACACCTCTTTCGTTTTCGTGCGATGCTTAGTTTGGATTTTAGAGGGGGTTCTTCAACCGCACCCCCCCTCCCCCGGGACCGGGTGTGAGAATTTGACCGGAAAGACGGCTCGGGTTAAAAGACAGGTTTTTTGTCTAACGCGACACGGAGATGAGTCGCGTTTTTGTTTTCACCGTAAATATAAGCGAAATCCGTTCCCATTGCTAAAATCCTTATGGGGCGGGGGGGAAGATTTACACCGCGCTGAATTTAAAGTTACTGACGTAGGACAAACGATTTCATGCGACGAAAAATGCGACGCTGCGCTGTTTAAGGTAGAAATTTGAATTGTCGCGGCCCATGCAAACTGATTAACTGATTGTGTTAATTGGCTTACATGTTCTCCTAGCTCCTAGCATGCGAGCAGTATGATTTCAAGGTTAAAAACCGTACATTTGACATATCGTTCAACACCCTGCATTATACATATGTGTATCGATGTTAAACCAGTGAACCACGTCGGCCATTGAATAAGCATACCATCCGCTGGTGTCAGTTCCCAGCAGCCCAGTCCCAAGCCTGTGTGGGAAGACCACGCATCAACTACCCCTCCCCTCCCCAACGACCGCACGATATAATTCCTCACCCTTGCCGTATCCAGTGACATGTGCACGTTGCCAGTGGCGTCTTCAGCTTGATCTCCAAGGACACCTCCACAGTGATAAAATATTCTGGAAATAGGGTGGAATATACCACTTACTGAACACTCAATCGACATCCTTCTCCAAGTAGTATCGAAAGCCTGCTTGCTTATGAAGTCTTCGCGTCTTCTTTCTAACAGTATCTCGTGTAGAAGCATCATGCCAATGCTCTCAATAAGGAATGAAGATGCACGAACATTTCGCAACGCAATTTCAGATCAAGGGATTAACTATAATATGATGTGGTTTGCAGCACCAGCCTGTAGCATAGGCTATATATTCTCCATATACCCAATATAACTCTTCCTAAATTATGAATGTCAAAGCAAATTATATAGGTACAGTCATAGGTACAGATACCATGGGCTCAAATTTCAGTCTGAAAAACATGAAGATGATTATAAATGACACTAAAAACATGGCAAATTTGGACATCCCACTGTGCTCGTTTCGACATCTCACACCTAACGAAAAACCATTATTTTAACCCTGCACCTCCACATGACAGTGTCAAGGAAAAGATGATGCGCCAACAGCGCAACAGCATACAGATCTGAAGATACTGTACACGTTGACAAAGTGATGAATAGTTCAACAACTGTGTCCGCCACTGCAGTCGTCCGATTCCCAGCCTGCGTGGCCGGGCGCTCGACGTCGCATCCCGGCTTGGCGAGGGGTGACGTCGTGAAACACGAGTCTCAGACGGCTGCTGGGCGTCGGGGGCTGAAACGCCTGCGAAACGCAAAACTATCCTGAATTTAACGTCAACGAACACGAGGCACTAGTACAACTGAATGCGCAGCATATACCTAACCTATATATGAGGATTTCCACAGTAACTCAACCGAAAATTGGCTAATTTGCCGTCCGGCCATTTTTGATTTTCTTGAAAAGTTGTGTACCGGGGGTTTCAAGGGCGAACAATTCATTTATGATGAACGAAAACTTCCACCAAAATACTTCCCAAGGTACAGTCTGCAAATTTCCCAAGGTCCGTCAGGAGGCCTAACTTTGAGGAGCCATAACTCCAAGGCTAAGAGAGCTATTTCATTGAACCTTTTTTTGTTGAATTGGGATGAACCAAGGAACAAGTTGGCTATCTCTGATTTTATATTTTATATTTATTAGGTCACGTAACTCCGTGACCTAGTTTTTGTGTCGTGAACGTGACCTTTTGGATGCTGAAATTAAAGATTTCATGTGATGAGCATTTGAGCCCCATATCATGCCTTTTCATATATATGAATAAATAACGTGGGGTTCGACCTGCAAAAAGCACTTTTGGGGCTCGCTATGTTGACACAGCATGCTGTTTGGGACCCCTGCCCGCCGATAACTTCGCATCTAGTTGGCATACGATGTCGAAATGGTCCAGAGTAGCCCCTGATGACGAAACCTGTCAGTTGGTTTCTGCTACACTGACATCAGGTCACAAGATCACATGACATTGGGCGTTCAAGGTCATCTTAGGTCACGGACACGTTTATGGCTACAACTTTGCCCATAATTGAGCAAAAGAGCTGAACTCAACATAGATGTGTTCGTCGCGTCCAGACGGTTACAGTGATACATGACATGAACCCGATAGGTCAAGTTGAGTCACGTGAACTGGCCAGGTTACCGATTTGATCCAGCGGGGCCAGGGTATACCTATGTTGTCATCTTTGGTCATGGCTTGTTCAAGATTCTGTTGTAGTATGCCGGTGTAATGTCTATGGTACTGTTGTATGAATGTTCCAATGAGATAAAGTTGTCGCTATTAATGCTGGTTATACCTACGCCGCACATGAACAAGAACAACTGAGTATTATTTCATGTCATTGGGCATGGCACGACGCTTGTACAGCGCGACGCGACGGTATTGAGGTAAAAGTCCAATGTCAATAACACTGCGGAGTGCGCCGTCGGGGAACCGGAGCGCTCTGGTCTCTCCTCCCCCCCTTCATAGGTCGACGTCTACATTCGACAAACATTGGGTCTGGCCAGTGACCAATAGCATGCGCTGCAGACGCTGGAGACGCAAACAACGGATTTTTGACAGAGGCACCCCACCACCAACAGTCACTTGTCAGTGGGGAGAGCAGTGACGCCGTGTGAGGATCGTCAACTGATTTGTCGAAAGTGTCGATAGACGTCCTCTGTTTCGAAGACAGGAACGATGCCTGCTCCTTCCTGCTGTGATCCGTATAAACGGCATAAAAAGAAAGTGTTAGAGGTCCCAGCAATAAAGGAAGAGGTCCCGGGCTCATTAAAATTCATTACTTCACGGACGGATGCGCTGCGCAATACAAAAACAAGTACAGCTTCGCGAATGTGTGCTATCATGACATCCACTTCCCAGGTGTGACATGTGAGTGGCAGTTTTTCGCCACGTCCCACGGAAAGGGAGCGTGCGATGGTATAGGTGGCACCGTGAAACTCGCCACGTACCTCGAGAGCCTGGGGCGCCCGGTAAAACATCAAATCCTCACACCAGAGGACAGGTACCAATTTTTCGCCGGCAGCTTGTGACAAAGATCAAGTTTTTCTATGTCACAAAAGAGGAAGTGCAGAAGGCTGGGCAGGAGCTGAATGGCCGCTTCACCATAGCCGTGACGATCAAGGGAACAAGAAAGCACCACAGGTTCTACCCTGCGAGTCAGAAAATAATGCGGATCCACGTCTTCTCAGAAGACAAGACTGGCAAACATGTCAAGGTGTTGAAGTAATATGTTGGTGCGCTGGTGTCGTATTCTATGGATAAGAATATGTCAATAGACACCTGCCATTTTACGTATAATCATGCAATGAGTACAAGAACACAAGGTCGTCAAACATGTCAAAGTGTTGGAGTGATATGTTGGTGCGCTAGTGGCGTGTTGTTCTATGGATAGGTATATGTATATGTCAACAGGCACATGTAATTGTATCGATGACCTGACCTCATGTCACGTGACCTAACTTGACCCATCGGAGTCATCCCACGTATCACTGTAACCGTCTCGATGTGACGAACACAATAACATTGAGTTCAGCTGTTTAGCTCATTTAGGGATACAGTTTTAGCCAGAAATAAATTCGTGACCGCAGATCCAATGACCTTGAATACCTAATGTCAATGTCACCTTATGACCTGATGACAGTATAACAGGCACCAACCGACAGGTTTCGTCGCCGGGAACCACTCTGGACCATTTCTAAACCATATGCCAAATAGATGCGAAGTTATCCACGGACAGGGGGTCCAACCAGTGTGTTGTGTAAGCATTGCGATACCCAAAAGTACTTTTTACAGGTCGAACCTCACGCTTTTTATTTATTTATTTGAAATCGCCTGAATGGGGCTCAAATCGTCATCAGACGAAAGTTGTAATTTAAGCAGCAAAAGGTCAAGGTCACGCCGCAAAAGGTAGGTCACGAGGTCACCTGACCTAATAAATTGAAAATATAAAATCCGAGATAGCCAACTTGTTCCTTGATTCACTCCAATTCAACCAAAAAAATGTTCAATGAAATAGCTCTCTTAGCCTCAGAGTTTTGGGTCATCAAAGTTAGGCCTCCTCACATACCTTGGGAAGTTTGCCAAGACTGTATCTTGGGAAATGTTTTTTTGCGGATTTTTTTTTTCATCATAAATGAATTGTTCGCCCTGGAAAGCCCCGGTACACAACTTTCAAGGAATACAAAAAAAATGGTTGGACGACACCCACTGGTTCAGTTACCATGGAATGCTATATGTATATATATATGTATATATATATATATATATATATATATATATATATATATATATATATATATATATATTGATATATATATATATATATAGCATTCCATATATACATGTAGATATGGAATCAATATATATATGTATATATATATATATATATATATATATATATATATATATATATATATATATATATATGTATATATATATATACAGATATCTATATCTCCATATATTCCTTTCCCTCTCTCCCTTCTCCATCAATCTTTTCATCTCTGGATCTCTCTAGATATCTTGATATCTCAGCATCTCACTCGATCTCTCTGCATCTCTCTTGATCTTTTTGCATCTATCTTGACCCCTCTACATATCTGTACATTTCTCTTGATCTCTCTTGATCAATATTGATCTGTCTGCATCTTTCTGCATCTATCTTGATCTCTTGATATATGTTGCGCTTGATCCCTGTATCTCTTGATCTCTATATATTTTGATCTATGTATCTCTTGATCTCTGCATCTCTTGATCTCTGTATCTCTTGATCTCTGTATCTCTTGATCTCTGTATCTCTTGATCTCTGTATCTCTTGATATCTGTATCTCTTGATCTCTGTATCTCTTGATCTCTGTATCTCTTGATCTCTGTATCTCTTGATCTCTGTATCTCTTGATTTATGTATCTCTTGAAATCTACGTATCTACGTTGAAAATGATTTCACGTAGCATATTTCCGCCGAAACGGCGTGGACATTGTGACCTGTGGACATTATGAACTGTGGAAATGATGAACTTGTGGGTATTGTGACTTGTGGACATTACGAGCTATGGAAGTTTTGAGCTGTTAATAATTTATATGCTGTGGACAGTATGATCTGTGGACATTATGAGCTCTGGACATTATGAGCTGCGAAAATAATGAACGTGTGGTCATTATGAACTGTGGATAGTATGACCTGTGGACATTATGAACTCGTGGACATTATGAATTCGTGGACATTATGAACTTGTGGACGTTATGGGCTTGTAGTACTTATGAGGTGTGAGCACTGAGCTGTGGACATTGTGACCTGTGGACATTATGACCTGCGGACATTATGAATTGCGGGCATTGTAAGCTGTGGAAGTCATGAACATGTGAACATTGTGAGCTGTGCAGACTATGAGCTGTGGACGTTGTAAATTTGTTGACACTGGGCTGTGAACACTGACCTGTGGACATTCTGATGTCACTGCCGTATACCGCCGCGTTGTCTGGCCGTCGTGCCCATTGACCTATACAACACTTATATAGGTCTTGTATAGGTCTATAGGCTTATATAGGTTAATGGGCTTATATAGGTTAATGGGTTTATATAGGTCAATGGGCTTATATACGTCAATGGTGGTGCCACCTAACGGCGGCGGACGGATGAATTGCGGTGGAATCAGTGGCGTACCGAAGGGGTGGGGTGCCATTGCCACTCCCCCTGAGAGGTGGGACCCCAAGAATCTCGTCAGGCTTCGGGAAAATTGGGCCACGCTCCAGAAAATTCTGGCTGTGGAGCTAAAAAAATCACACCGCGGACTTATAAAATCGTATTGTGAACCTCACAAAGTTGCGCGGGGCCCTGAAAATAACACTGGGGTCCCCAAAATCCCACCAAGTCCCCTGAAAATCACATTGTGAACCGCACAAATTGTTTCGGGGCTCCTAAAATTACACTGGGGCTCCAAAAATGGGACCGGTGCCCCTGCAAATTCTGCTGGGCCACAAAAAACGCATCGGGCATCTAAAAGTCACATTTGGGGCCAAACATGTCCCGCTGGGCCGTAAAAATAACGCTTGGTGCATCAAAATCACACCAAGGACAATTAAATAACATTGGGGCTCAAAAAATCACTCCAGCACCCATAAAGATGCCGCTGTGGCTCCAAAAATAGGACCGGGCCACGAAAAATACCGCTGGCCACCATAAAGTCGCGCCGGTGCCCCAGAAAATCACATTGAACTAAAAACGTCAGATCAGGTCCGCTGGCAATCACGATGGGGTCTCACGAAGTCTCGCCGGTGCTCATGAAGATGACATTGTGGCCAAAAGATCGGGGCAGGCCCCTGACAATCTCACCGGATCCACAAAAAGTTGATCTAGGGCTCCTGAGAATCACATTGGGGCTTCAAATGTTTGCGCTTGGGCCCCTGAAAATAACGCTGAGAGTCAAAAAGTCGTCCTGGGTTCAAGAAAATCACGACGGGGCTCCAAAAGGTCGGGCAGGGCCCCTGGAAATGACGCTGAGCCTACTGATGGAAATCACACTGGCCTCTGGAAATCACAAAAAGTATCGCCCGGGCCATTGCAAATCACGCTAAGGGCACGACAGGTCACACGACTGCCCCAAAAAACCTCATCGGGATCACCAAAGAAATGAAGCAGGAGTTACGAAAAAAACAGTACGGACATGGATAATCATTCTAGGGTCACAACAATCGTTCGAAAAGCCCCAAACCGTGTCGGCCCCCAAAAACGTGTCGTGGCCACCAAAACTCATGCTAGGGATCCCAACAAGTGATCACGAGACCCAAAAAGTTAACGCCACTGCCCTTGAAAATCTCATTGGGAGCAAAGTCACTGCTGACTTCCTAACAATTATTTCATACTCAGGATGTCACCGATTCCACAAAAAAAAATTGTGCCAAGCACCACCTCCAAAGAGAATGCCCGTTGGACCCCGGAAAAGTAACATGTCAGGAGACTGAAAAAAAACACACACCAGGAGCCCGAAGAATCGCACCGGGGCCAAAAATTATCGCAGAAAAGGAAACAAAAAGACCCCCACGAAAATCGAAAAAAAGACAGAAAAAGACCTCCACACCCAAGAAAATATAACAAAGGGGCCCCATCGAATCGACCCGAGCACAGGAAAATTCAGTACAGGTCCAGAAATAAAATTATCCGAAGGGTCTCTTTACTCATGAGGGTACCACCGGCTGAAAAGAGAACTCGTCGAGCAACTTCAGCAGCGTACCAAACAGGGCAGTTCTTATGCTTCTGAAGAGGTGGGATGTGAAATTTCGCGTTCGGGACCCAAAATTTTCGTCAGTAGTCCAAAAGATTTGAGAAGGGAAATAAAAAATTTCGCTCTGCAAGCATAGCATGGCCCCAAAAATCGCATCCGCACTGGACAAAAATATAACCGGAGCCTACCAAAATAAGGAGATTCCGTAAAACAAATGTCCGAGCCAGGAATATCGCTCCGGAGCTGAAACATACCACCAGATTCACTAGACTTCATACCTACGCAATACACATTACATCAGCGTTGACAAATCCGTACGGCCCCGAAAGAAATGCACCGGTAGTAGAAAACAAAACTGGTGAGAAAGACACGTATGGCGCCTGGTGCCCGAAAAATAAGGCAGGAACACATACTTTTTTAATCGCGAAAACTCATCAAAGATTGCGTCAAGTGCAGAAAACCCGTTTTATGTCCCCCCAGGTACAGCGTGCCTGGGCCAGAAGTGTCGTGCCAGGATCCATACAAATCATACCGAAGCCCCCAAGATCGTGCTTGATCCAAAACAATGCGCCAGCAAGAGCCCAAATAAACATAGCGGGACCCTAAGAATACAGCATGAGGCAGAAAATGCACCGGGCCCTCCAAAACGTTCTGAGTCTCGCGAAAGGCGGCAAGGTCTTAAAACGTGCGATACAACTCTAGATAAGCACTCCGGGAGCTCTAAGAAAAAAAAACGGATGCCTTCAAGGCACACCAGGGCAATGAGACCACATGGGGCAATAAAAGCAGGCTATGGCACAAAAAAGCCACATGGTCCTAAGGAAGAAACAAAACGACCGGCTACCATAGAAACACATACGGGTCTCCGAAAACGCGCCGATACCCAGAAACATCGTCGGTACACAAAAAGCAACGTGATTCTAAGGAGGAGCCGTAGTCTCAAATATGTTCCAGGTCCCAATAAAAATGAGCTGGAGCCATAAAGCAAATCTGCGGAGGAAGTGAAACAGAACTGGCACATATATTCATACCGAACCAGCGCCTCGGTTCGATAGCTAATCTGGGAGCATATTTAGCGGACAGTAACGACAGGTGAGATTCGAACCTACAATCAGGCAACTTACCCCTGGACCCCCCTGAAAATGTGGGAAGAGGAGAACTAATCATCGAATTGAATTAACAACATTCCTGGATCCGCACATGATATGTTTCTGATGGAGATGGCTTTGTCGCCGTTAGCCATGATGCTTTCGGGGCGGCGGCTTCGATGGCCGAACAGCCACCCGAGAGGCCGGGTCAGCGGTGGTGGTGGCTGTGCTGTCACAGCCCAGTGAGTTTGCACCGCGGCGTATCAGCATCAGAGTGCCTCGAAGACAGAGACGATATTTGGGTTCCGTTAGGGTACGGTTATGACATCGCCTCGCACCACCCCGGAGAACCCCTCAAGGCGGACCTGTGTCAGATGACGCGCTTGGAGGAACGTGCTATCTCCATATTTCACATCTTGAAAGAGGCCTCACACTGACCGCACCGTCACTAAGAGGCCTTTCTGAAAGTGGCACACATTGCGCAAGTCCCCAACACGTGCTCTTACATCTCGTCAGCCAAGGCTGTCAGGGTCGCTTCTTGTTCTGTTTGCCTGTCAGGGTCGCTTCTTGTTCTGTTTGCCTGTCAGGGTCGCTTCTTGTTCTGTTTGCCTGTCAGGGTCGCTTCTTGTTCTGTTTGCCTGTCAGGGTCGCTTCTTGTTCTGTTTGCCTGTCAGGGTCGCTTCTTGCTCTGTTTGCCTGTCAGGGTCGCTTCTTGTTCTGTTTGCCTGTCAGGGTCGCTTCTTGTTCTGTTTGCCTGTCAGGGTCGCGCTTCTTGTTCTGTTTGCCTGTCAGGGTCGCTTCTTGTTCTGTTTGCCTGTCAGGGTCGCTTCTTGTTCTGTTTGCCTGTCAGGGTCGCGCTTCTTGTTCTGTTTGCCTGTCAGCGTCGCTTCTTGTTCTGTTTGCCTGTCAGGGTCGCTTCTTGTTCTGTTTGCCCCTCAGTGTCTTCTTGTTCTGTTTGCCCCTCAGTGTCTTCTTGTTCTGTTTGCCTGTCAGGGTCGCTTCTTGTTCTGTTTGCCTGTCAGGGTCGCTTCTTGTTCTGTTTGCCTGTCAGGGTCGCTTCTTGTTCTGTTTGCCCCTCAGTGTCTTCTTGTTCTGTTTGCCTGTCAGGGTCGCTTCTTGTTCTGTTTGCCTGTCAGGGTCGCTTCTTGTTCTGTTTGCCTGTCAGGGTCGCTTCTTGTTCTGTTTGCCTGTCAGGGTCGCGCTTCTTGTTCTGTTTGCCTGTCAGGGTCGCTTCTTGTTCTGTTTGCCTGTCAGGGTCGCTTCTTGTTCTGTTTGCCCCTCAGTGTCTTCTTGTTCTGTTTGCCCCTCAGTGTCTTCTTGTTCTGTTTGCCTGTCAGGGTCGCTTCTTGTTATGTTTGCCTGTCAGGGTCGCTTCTTGTTCTGTTTGCCTGTCAGGGTCGCTTCTTGTTCTGTTTGCCTGTCAGGGTCGCTTCTTGTTCTGTTTGCCTGTCAGGGTCGCGCTTCTTGTTCTGTTTGCCTGTCAGCGTCGCTTCTTGTTCTGTTTGCCTGTCAGGGTCGCTTCTTGTTCTGTTTGCCTGTCAGGGTCGCTTCTTGTTCTGTTTGCCCCTCAGTGTCTTCTTGTTCTGTTTGCCCCTCAGTGTCTTCTTGTTCTGTTTGCCCCTCAGTGTCTTCTTGTTCTGTTTGCCCCTCAGTGTCTTCTTGTTCTGTTTGCCTGTCAGGGTCGCTTCTTGTTCTGTTTGCCTGTCAGGGTCGCTTCTTGTTCTGTTTGCCTGTCAGGGTCGCTTCTTGTTCTGTTTGCCTGTCAGGGTCGCCTCTTGTTCTGTTTGCCCCTCAGTGTCTTCTTGTTTTGTTTGCCCCTCAGTGTCTTCTTGTTCTGTTTGCCCCACAGTGTCTTCTTGTTCTGTTTGCCCCTCAGTGTCTTCTTGTTCTGTTTGCCCCTCAGTGTCTTCTTGTTCTGTTTGCCCCTCAGTGTCTTCTTGTTCTGTTTGCCCCTCAGTGTCTTCTTGTTCTGTTTGCCCCTCAGTGTCTTCAATATATTTTCCCACCAACTGTG
Source organism: Imbricaverruca yamaguchii (assembly GCA_034440575.1). Taxonomy (NCBI): domain Eukaryota; kingdom Metazoa; phylum Arthropoda; class Thecostraca; family Neoverrucidae; genus Imbricaverruca; species Imbricaverruca yamaguchii. The sequence goes on along the minus strand of JAOTOL010000907.1, from coordinate 83,373 downwards.
CGGCTCAAGAAAGAAGTTGTTTGGGAATGGTGGATGATAGTAAGAAAATGTACACTAGGCCCATTCGCACAGTTAAGTTGATTAATATAATTCATTTAGAAATACAATTATGCAATTATTTCATTTAACAAATCTAGCATGGGCCCCTTCGCAAAAAAATAGTTGATGGAATCTGGGGACTTCATTAAAAATGGAGTGGATGGACCCCATCCAAATCCGTTTGCCCAGAAAGAACAAATCTTACGTACGCTACTGGGTACAGTTGAATATGTCTTGAAGATATGTGAGTAGAGATGAGCAACGTAGAGCAGAGTTGCCGCAATGTTGAGTTGTCAGTCCAGACGGTACCTGCATTTGGGGTATGGGGTGTAGTGGATGGCTTGGGGACGGGGCGTCGCAACAGTTGTATTAACATTTCAAAAACACATCGCATTATTCACTTTGTCTGATAAGTTATGATTGTTTTCTTTTGAGCAGGTCTCGTGATAGTTCCTGTGATAGTTCCTTTGTATTTTGTTTTCGGCGTATCTTTTTTGTCGTTTTTAGTCTTTTATTCGTGTTTTCTTTTCCTTTTTAGCGTATAATTTTTTCCCTCATTCTCTTCTCCTTTGCGAAGTTGTTAGGCTGACCTGTGGTACAGGTCATACAGTAGGCGTATAATTGACAGAAAGTGGAATATATGTCCATGCAATGCTTGGTGTTCGTTGTTGAGGAAGATGGTGACGCTTCGTGGGATGTTGTTTGTTGTGCAGTAGTCTGTGATATGCTGCCTTTCTTTAGTGTATTTTGTGCAGTGTATGAATATATATTTGATTGCAAGTGGTTGGTTACATGTTTGTATTGTGACCATGGGCGTTTTAGTATGAGGTAGAA